>JAJHJA010000057.1:0-312500 GCA_021202915.1 Heliconius himera
AACACATAACCGAACGAGAAAGAACGATATTTCTCGTTCTTTGTCACGCAATTACCTATTTTTTATAATAAATCTAAACAACATTCAAAACTCTATTAAAATTGTTCAATAAAATGCTACTTTATTTCTTTTACTTTAATATGAAATTATTTCGAAATAATGCAAGGTTATTGAACCACCCACAAAATTATACTCAAAATTTTTAACACATAAAACGATATTGAACTACGATAGATAGGTACTTACATTTAGCATTAGTTTAACATCGTCATCGACGCAATCTCCTTTTACTTCCACTAATATTTACATCATAAGTAATATTAAATACTCAACATTTGTTTGAAATGTCTTAAAAGAATGTATGTTTTGATAGTACACTCAAATACTGACACACAATAGTTACACATTTAAGAAAAATACTCTCTAATCACATGTCACATTCATCACGAGTTTAAAATCCGATTTATGATAAAAATTAATATTAAACAACATCCAAATAAATTAAAACACTCAATATCTAAAGTCGAACAAAATAATGTAAATACAACAAAACTTAGCCGTTCCGCGGCTAAGTTAAGATAATTAAAAACATTGTAATAGTTGCCATTATTTAAAATACTTCTCGAACATACTTTCAATTTTTTTTATTAACATTTTAATTAATAATTATATTCGTTTAATTATTTTGATAGAAAATCGTATAAAAATTAAATAGAAACGAGTCTTATAATGTTACACGGGAACCTAGGAAAATTCAATATGAAATAAATTATTATTTAGTAATTATTTGTAAGTAGTATTGATAATTTTATTAATTATTTTAGTATCAAAACATACGAAGAAGTATAATCTACATTTATTATGAATTATAGTGTTATATTAAGCAATCATTCCTGCACGATATAGCAGCACTGGCGCGAAGCACAAAGAGGGCCAACCTTCGAATGACGCAACCGCGAGCCCTAGCGAGGAATCGGTGCGGCGTCATAGGGGGTCTATGTGCATATATCAAAACATGCGTTCTGCGTAGTTCTACCACGCGTGCTTCTTATATTCAATAGTAGTTGTGTCGGACTATAGCTGAATGTTATTTACTAAACCATATAAATACAAAGGATTATGGGCCCAGACCATATCGTAATAATAAAAAATTAAGAAGATTGCATCAATCATAGAAAATTAGAAATATCGGCGAGATTAAAACAGCGTTACTTCACGTGCCACGCGGTCGGCGTTGGTATTGGAAGTTAAGTTGCCGGGAAGGAATAAAAAAGAAAAACAAGCAAAAAAACAATCACGATGAAAGGAAACAGCACAGTAATAAAACTGAGTAAAAAAATTGGAATGCATGGAAGTTCCAAACCATAATTCTACTACGAGGTGAAATTGTGTCATCATCAACTGCATTTATTGCAAAAAAAGAAATGCTACAAATTAAAGAAATATTAAATGTTTTAAGTGTACTAAAATGGGTCATTGATAATGACTGAATGTAATGTGGACATAAAATGTAATAATTTTGTTAACAAAAGTGAGAAAAAAATGCTAATAATTTTGTAAACATGTTAAAAATGAGTGTTGGTTTAACAAGAGAAAAGTAAAAAATGCGTTTGTAGAGCCACAAAAATAAAACAGTCAAAATAGTTAGTGAATACAGATGCGCACAGTGAGCACATGTGTTATGACAAAAACTTATTTTCAACTTTTACACCAGTATCAAATAAATCAGTAATTTTAGGTGATGGTAGTGAAATCAGTGTCATTGGTTTTGTACAGATGTTGTTAGAAGTATTATAGCACACTGTTTGCCCTTTAATAGCAGTGATACAAAATCAATTAAAACTTGTGAGTTAATACATACCGTCTGTCACAACAAATCACATGTGTTATGCTAATGAAGGAAGTATCTATTGGAGGCTCAAGTTATTTTTTAATATTAAAAGATGATGATTCACACTGTAGAACAGTATACTTTATTAAAAAGTAAGATGAAGTTATAAGATGCATTAGAGATTTTATTAACAAGGCGAAAATGGTACAGGAAATTAAATAATAAATTTTAGAAGTGACAGTGGCTTAAAATTTATTAATTAAGATGTGTTAAATTCATTCTTAGAACATGGTACAGTACACCAAACCTCTGTACCATACACATCACAACGGAATGGCAAAGCGGAAAGGGATATAAGAACTAACAGATGCAGCAAGGTTCATGCTGTGTACCAAGAATCTCTCTAAAAAGTTATGGGCTGAAGCAGTGAATATAGCAGCATATGTATTAAACAAATAAATAAAAATATTGTTTATTATTTATTTTTTATTTTATTTTTTGTTTATAATAATAAATTTTTTTATTCATAGCTATTATGTGAAAACAGACAATAAAAAAATACTGACTTGACTTGTAATTGTAACTTTTTAAGTAATGAATAGTGCCAAAAGAGTCCAAATGAATATTTTATTATTTTTTCTTTTATTAATTGTTACTATAAACAATTATTAAAACATTAACATATCTTAAATGAAAACTAGTATTTAGATTTTGAGGTAAAATAATATATTTTTTAAAGAAAATAAATTAGTTTTTAAATAACAAAAAAATATTTTTAAGCCACTTACTCATAACACAAAAGTATTGTTGTTTTGAAGTATCGAGTGCATTTCTTAAGAACTAATGCGCATGCGTTAGAACATCAAAGTCAGTAAGAAAGTAACAAAAATAAAATAAAAATATAATTCCCATTCCTTCTTACAATCGTTTAATAATAAAAAAAAACATTCGAGACGTTTCGGCGATAGGCCCTTTCGGGATTTTTTTAGGACAGGTATTAGTAGTCGTGTAAGTAATTTATGTACTCATTACTATTATAATTCTTATCAAATAGTAATTACAGAATAATTTAGAATATTCAAAATATTCTCTAATTACGATTCACGATCCTCACATACAGAGGATGCCAAAAGAAGAGTGCGTGTCTGAGAGATGTTGCTATTATAAGTATGAGCTGAAAAACCAAATTAATTGCGATACCTATTAAGAAGTAAGTGAGTATCGAGTACAAAAGTATCGATATCGAAAAGCAATGTACTCGATACCTCAAAGTATCGATACTTTTTTCGTGTCTACATGTTTTGCTTTGTAACTAAACTTGGGTTACATACAAAGATTGGAGGTCTCGAGCTTTTTCTGAAATTCTAGCTTAGCTTAGCCGGAACCCTTTCATCTGATACCTCACTTGAACTAACGGCTTTAATACCAACTCTTGCTTCCATTTTAAGGCTATTATTTAAGGTTTAACAACAAATGTATAGTTTTTAGATATTTTCTTAAACAAATATTATCTGTAAATGCTGCCAAATTTCCTAATTCTAGGTTAACAGAAAGTGCCTTATTGATTCTTTTTATAATATCGAAATACGCGTTGTTTGCGATAGAAACGGCCATATCTGTTTTTAAGTAAACATATAAATCCTTTTTTTCATGAAATCATGATTCATGTGGCCATAGATCTGAGTATATGGTTTAAATTTCAACTCGATATCTGCAAGTGTTCTTGAGATAAAGGCTCTTGACAGACAGGTGGACGGACAACAAAGTGATCTTATAAGGGTTCCTTTTTTCCTTAAAAGGTACGGAACCCTAACAACCAAAATATCACACGACATCTTAATTAAAATAAAAAAAAAATCAGGCGATAAAACACATTAGATGTCCCAATACTTTTTATCAATCAACTATAAAAATAATAATTTTGAAAGCTTGTGTACGCGACTAAATAACGATTATGTGTCCCTGCTGACATCCATGTTAAAACATCGATATTTGAACTGATAATATCGATGTTCTTCGAAAATCGATGATCATCGGGCATCCCTAAACTAAAGTACCTACGAGTATACGTGACTGTAGGCTTGTGTTTGTTAAATTATTTCTCGTCTTTTAGTTAGTGTTTTTTATTTTAAAATGGCGTATTCTCATTTTAATTCTACGGAGTATATGGATATGATTTTAATTTATGGAGAATGCGGACAAAATGGAGCTCTCGCATTACGAACATACCGAGAAAGGTATGGTGATAGTCGTAGATGTCCGTCAGATTATCGTACAATTTTAAAAGCTGTACAAAGGGGCCGAGAAAACCAACCATTAGTGCCATACCAAGAGCGTGTTTCGTCACAGGAATTACCAATAGCCCGAGAAATTGAAATTTTAAATTACTTTGATAGAAATCCTACGACCAGTTTACGCAGAACAGCCAATCACTTCCAAGTTAGCCACTTTACCGTACACAAAATTTTAAAACGAAACAAACGTCGTCCTTTCAAATACACAAAAGTTCAGGCTTTATTACCACGAGACAGGCCTATCAGAGTAGCATATTGCCATTGGCTGCTAGAAAATGTCAACAACGACTCAGATTTTGTATTTAACATTTTATGGACTGATGAGAGCACTTTCACTCGCAATGGCATTTGGAACTCGCAAAATTTAAGATATTGGAGTGAACAAAATTTACATCTAAATCGAGAAGCCAATCATCAATACAGATTTGCTGTCAATGTATGGGCTGGAATTCATCGAAATAAAATATTAGGGCCAGTTTTTATTGACGGCAATTTAAATAGTACGAAATTTTTAGAACTCATACGTGGCCCCGTAACAGAATATGTCGACCAGATCCCCCTAGACGTGTATCGTAAGATGTGGTTTCAGCTAGATGGAGCACCCGCACACTCTGGAGTGCTTGCTAGAAACACGCTCGCGAGCATATTTGGAGAACAATGGATCGGAAGGTATGGACCTCGGCGGTGGCCTGCCCGTTCCCCGGACCTCACGCCGCTTGATTTTTTTTTGTGGGGGCAAATAAAAAATGAAGTATATGCGTCAGAAGTCCATACAGAAGAAGAGCTCCGGCAAAGAATTGAGCGTGCTTTTGAAAAAATTAAAGAATTAGCCGCGCGGGGGGATCTACTGAATAAAGTAAGACGTAATTTGTTACGCAGATGCCATTTATGTGTTTACAAGCAAGGGGGACACTTTGAGAATTTAATAACATAGTAAATAATAAGTGAACAGAAATATTATGATAAAAGTGTGTGTAAAGTGTATTCCTAAGTGTTGCGCTGATTTAACATCACTTCGCCGCCGTTAGCTACATACCTACGCTAGTTGCTGCGACTCGATTTCTTGAATGAAGCCTGTGCGACGTTGCCGCTTTGACAGGTTAGTGTGCGCGTATGTGTGCGTGTTTATAATATTCTTGACAAATGGCGTTTTATTTTAAAACGATTATTTTATTATTTATTTTGTTTGAAAAAAAAACTTTTTCATTTTTGGGAATTTATTTTTTTCTGAATTATATTAAGCTTTTATAGAGTAGTTAAAACTGTGGTTTCATTTAATGTGGTGCTGACACGTCCACCCTGTATATATTTACCACTTGACAATTTGACGATACTGTTTTGAATAATAATTTATATATTTATTATTGTATGCCATGTAGTGCTATCTCTTTTATGTTAACTTTACCTGGAAATGGCTATGGATATGAATATAAGATGTGTGAACTTAACAAAAGTCTTAATTAGTGAGAGCTTAGAGAGTAAGTGAGTTTTTGTTTTCGTATATAAAAAAATAAATTGTAATTGTAATTATACAAATAAAATTTGCTACAGTATTAAAAATGTACTAGTTATTAAAATAAATTAATATATTAAATAATTTCCACACCTCAGATGTCAGCCACAGCCGCACTAGAAGAGGGCGAGTTAGAAGAGGACGGCAGCGGAGTCATAGAACGTGATATATCTATATGTGGGGCTCCGCTGGCGTCGTTTGCGTGTCACCCGACACGCAGGGCCATACTCGCTTTGACTGTCTCTGGTAATGTCATAGAAAATGTTGGTTCTACATAACAATATTAGTCGTTGTTTTTACCGTATATGGTATCCATAGATATGGATGGATAGTAAGGTATTTAATTGTGGTCGCAGGCGCGCTGGCGGAGCGGGCTATGCGCGAGCGCGCGGCGGTGGCGTGGGGCGCGGGCGGCGCGCTGGCGTGGGCGGCGGGCGGCGTGCTGGCGGCCGCGCGCGCGCCGCTGCCCGACTACGAGCACGTGGCGCGCGCGCGCGCGCTGCAGGACTACGGGCTCAAGGTCGCGCTGCTGCCTTACGTGTGCTGTGCTGCTGGGGAATTATCTTTGTTGCAATTAACACTTTATTCTTTATAAATATTCAGCCGGACTTGTGGCAAAATGCGGAGCTCGTGGACGACGAAGCTGTCAGCGCGATGTGGCATTTCCTGGCGCTTAGCAAGTCGCTCGTTGAGGACGGTGAGTATCTTGGCGGAACGTCGTTTTAAAAGTGTAGACTATAATATGCTTAAAAAATTACGTCTGCATGCGTGTCAGTGTTGCCAGACGTTCCGATATTTAACACAATTAAATATCCGAACGAAATATATGTAGTCTCACTTTTCATAGCTTATTCCATCTATTGTGAGAAATCTTTTTTAATTACTTGAATGTAATTAGTCACTAACAATGTCAGAAAAATATAAGTATATTCCTAAGTAATGTACAACAGCTTTCAAGACTTATTGTCTTAATTGATAAACCAAACATTATTGTTTAATATAGTGACATTTTTCTATTAATAATAATTTAATGTTGTTATCTATCATCATTGAAAAAATTGTATAAAACTGAAATAAATAGAATACTAATAATAATAACAAAACAAAAACTATTAAATATATTAAAAAAAATTCTAAGGAGGTTTTGTTAGCTTCCTGGAACGGGGTGAACGTATGTCGCTTATTGTTATGAGCGATAGTTTCAAAGTAACTTGTACAATATTTAAATGAGATGGAGGAAAAAATATTTTAAGATAATATATATATAATACACGAAACCAACGAAAACAATGCAAAACGGGCGAAGGACGCAGGTTCAGCGCTGAAGCGGTTGGAATGGCCTCTGGGACGACGTGCGCGTGCGGAGCCCGAGCTAAATAGTGTTGCGCGACGCCATATTTGTATTTCCCGCTTTTGGTAAAAGAATGTCAGGTTTTCATTTAAAATGTTTTGTCCTCGGTCGATCAGGTTGCATCCGCAACAGTCCGTGGAAGCACCCCGGCGTGAAGAGCGTGCTGCGGCCCGCCGGCGAGGGCTACCGCTCGGAGGCCGTGCCCACGCTGCTGCCCGACCTGCCCGCGCGCAAGGTCACCGTGTACCGCTCCGCCGAGCGCACGCGCGCGCTGCAGCTGTGCGGCTGGGGCTGGGGCTGGGACAGCGCCGCCGCCGGCGTGGAGCGCGCCGAGGCGGCCTCGCCCGCCCGCGCCGCCGCGCTCGCCGCCTTCCACCTGCGCCTGCGCGCCGCGCTCGACGTGCTGGCGCGCGCGCCCGCGCCCGCCACGCGCGTGGCCGCGCTGGCGCTGGCGCCCGCCGCCGCGCCCGCCGCCGACGAGCGCCTGTGGCGCGACGCGCTGGCCGCCGCCGCGCCCGCGCTGCCCGACCCCTACCTGCGCGCGCTGCTGCACTTCGTGGCCGCCGCGCTGCCGCCCGCGCACGCGCCGCCCGACTACAGCGCCGTGCTGGTATGTTGCTTGTCGTCAGTGTAACACTGCTGCATTGACAAATGTGCGAATAACAGTTAAAGTCAGTGTATTTACGTAGAACGAGACGGAGATGCGTCTGGAGGACCGCGTGGCCTTCGCGTGCATCTACCTGCCCGACGGCAAGCTGCACGAGTACGTGACGCGCACCGCGGACGCGCTGCGCGCCCGCGGCTGCCTCTCCGCGCTGCTGCTCACCGGCCTCGCGCCCGACGGGCTGGCCGCGCTGCAGCGCTGGCTCGAGCGCGTCGGCGACCTGCAGACCGCCGCGCTCGTGGCCGCGCGCGCCGCGCCCGACCCGCGCGCCTCCGCGTGGCTGGCCGAGTACCGCGCGCTGCTGGACGCGTGGCGCCTGTGGTGGCCGCGCTGCGCGCTCGACGCCGCCGCCGCCGCCGCGCCGCCGCCCGCCGCCGGCGTGGCCTGCACGTACTGCGGCAAGCCCGTGGCGGCGGCGCACGCGCGCCCGCGGCCGGCCGGCGCGCGCCTGCCGCCGCCCGCCGCCAAGATGAAGCAGGTGTCGTCGTGCCCCAACTGCCGCAAGCCGCTGCCGCGCTGCGGCGTGTGCGCGCTGCACCTGGGCACGGGCGCCGTGGGCGTGACGGCGCTGGCGGCGCCGCCCGCGCCCGCGCCCGCCGCGCCGCCGCCGGCCGCGGGGCTGGGCGGCGGCGCGCACTTCGGCGGCTGGTTCAGCTGGTGCGTGGCGTGTCGCCACGGCGGGCACGCCGCGCACCTGCTGCAGTGGTTTAGGTACACACATATGATGTCTTTTTATGTATGCGGAGAACAATCATTGAAAAACATATAAATTACCTTTTTGCTTTCCTTCGTTTTTATTATTTTTATAAGTAACACAATAATGTAACATTTCAGTGAGCATTCCGAATGTCCGGTGAGTTCGTGCACGTGTCGCTGCAGCGAGCTGGACCCGCCCGACCCGGCGCCGCCGCCCGCGCCGCCCGCAGCGCCGCCCCCGCCCGCGCCCGCAACGCATGACCACGTGGACACTAACTTCAACAGCGACTTGGCCAAAATTTAATTGCAAATAACAATTAAATATTAACATTTTCACACAAATTAATGATCAGCTATTAATATTTGCAAAACTATGTTTTACGACCACTAATAGCCAACAGTTCTGGTGAGACGTAGTCACTTCTGACTCAGTTTCACATGCGACTAATTAAATTAATTGTATTCTTAAACTCATTATACCGTTCAATACACCGCTACTGTAGTGAACTGTAGTGTTCCTATTTTTTTTTAATGAAGACCACTTACACTTGACTACGTGGACAGACTTTCGACCACTAATATGTGCGTTCTCGCAATACTCAATATATTAAATAATTTCCGTATACATTAAATTAAAATATTTTTGTGTTGCGAGGTTTTTGTAGAAACACTACAGAGGTATAATATTCGATACATTATACCTCTATAGTGTTCCTAATTTTCAGTGAGTGTTGTTTTCATTTTAATGCATTATTTTATTATAATTATTGCAAAGTCTTTTAAGTAAAAAAAATATAATCAATTCTTTTATTATAAGATCCATTTATTATGAGGCCAATCGTGGCGCAGCGGCATAAAGTGTGACTGTAAAACCAACTGGTTGTGGGTTCGATCCCCACTCGAGGAGATGAAATATTTACATAAATTTATATTTCCATTTCTTCGCTCTGGTGTCGAGGCAAAGCGCGACGTTGAGTTCTGCCACTCAACACGCAATGTCTCCAAAATTCGGCAGAAAGTGGGGAACGGAGTGTCTTAACACTAGGTTCCCTCTGCCTACCCTGCTGTGTGCGGGCGGGTGTATAGTCTGAAGCTGATTTATTTTTGATTTATTTTGTTATTATAAGATGCACTTTTTTCTACAAAAAAGTATATCTTTCGAAACATCATAAAACGATTCCAAATATTAAACTATTGTATCGCGACAATGTTAGTGTAGAGTAGTCTTCGTTTATGAGATATTCCGTGTTGAGTGGCGAAATACGGTGCGCTTTGTCTTGTCAAGAGAGGAAATGAAAATAATTCATTCCCCAAGTGAGGATCGAACTTACAATCTTTAATTTAGTGGATTCGAACCCACAACAATATTTAATCATATACCACCTATAACAGATGTTTATAAATAATATTTGTAATACTTGGGTTTTTAGCATTTATTGGACTATAATTTTTTAACTATTTTGAGCTTTTTTTAAATTAGATAAAAATAATAAATTTACCTTCTATATTATATTGTACTGCTATTTTTTTCTCTGTTACTATATTATATACTTCTGGGAATTTTTGTTAATGTATTTTGATTTAAGTGAGTATAGGAGAATAAATAATGTAATATAAAATACTTGAAAGTCAATCGCAATAAAATAATATATTCATAGCCTTAGTTTTAAATATTTGAATATAATAAATACTTTATCAAAGTTATTTTTGTATTAAGTAAATAAAATCTATGTATACAGGAAATATACGAGTAAAAACTTGATCTTTAAATAAATCATTCTTAAACGTGTACATTTTTTTTATTTTTACTTTACTTTAGTACTTTAATGTAAAATATAATTTAATACTAAAAGGAAGGTTACTCTAATATCTACATAATCAAAAATTATCATCAAAAATCTAATACATACAGATGGTAAAACAAGAAATAAATAAATAAAAATACACATTTATTTCCAAATATATATAATATATACATTTATTAAATAATTATTTCATCTGTATTCCAATTTAACAATAAAACTCTCAAAGATACAACATTGTTTAAATACGACGAGCGAGACCAGGATCGCATCCGCACGCTCACACACACATACACACACCCATACGTCACATCCATCCTTACAAACATATACAGATAGCCTTAGAAAAATATTTTTTTTAATATATATATATTTATATACTGCATGATGCACTACATGGGAAGGTTAAGTTACACTGAAGTACATGCGGAGAGTTTAGAGTATGATCACTCCGCGACTACTGAGGAACGACAACACCCATTATTTGTATATATATAATATAGTATATATACCGATTTTTTTTTTATTATATCTTTATATAATTATAATATAAATGTAATTCCCTACAATAATAAAATATCACGTTCGGTCGATACGACTCCTTTCCTTCGAGGACACAGAACACCGAGTTTATAAACTTTATTTTTTTTATACGTATTTATACAAAAATAACAATATCCACAGCTACTATACGCTACATTAAACTACGTCATACATTAGACTTTAGACATTAGAACGTACAAACATTTATTTATCTATATCAACTATATATATAACATATATATATTTTCTCAAACGTGAAGTCTTTGGTATAGATACAAACGGATAATACAAAGGTTCGACGGAATGTTGAAACAAGTTTCCGACAGTTGAGAGTCCCCGCGTACACTTAAAGCATATACATATATTATATTTTGTACACTTAACATTTTTCTACTTTAAAGCTTTCAAATTAAGATTTGTCTCAATGACCCGCGCGGGGGCCGAGGGGCTCACTTGCCCTCATCCTGCTCCATGGGCTCCTCGGCCACGGAGCGCTCGCTGGCGGAGCGGCTGAGCGCCAGCGGCCGCGTCTGCGGCGGCGCCAGCGCCTGCACGGACAGCGAGGCCATGGCGGCCGCCGTGTCGGCCGCGTCGCGCTCGCTCTGCAGGCGGCCCGCGCCCGCGCCCGCGCCCGCCTCCAGCGCCGACACGCCCACGAGCGCGCCGTAGCGCTTGAGCACGGGCCAGTGCGGCGCCTGCGCGGCCAGCGCGGCGCGGAGGGCGCGCTGCGCGTGCGGCGCGGGCGCGCGCGCCAGCTCGGCCAGCGGCGGCGCGGCCAGGCGCTCGCCCAGCAGCGCGCGCACGCACTCCTGCGCGCAGTCGCACATGGCGGGCAGGTCGTAGCCGCCCTCCAGCGACAGCACCACGCGGCCGCCCGCCAGCGCCTGCAGGTCGCGCGTCATGTGCGCGAAGCACGCGGCCGACACGCTGTAGCCGCCCATGGGCGCGGGGTGCCCCGCCGCCGCGTCGAACCCGCACGACACCAGCACGATCTCCGGGTCGTACTCCTGCACCGGGGGCGTAGTGGTCAAAATGTGATATTATGTAATACATAGGCCAGTCGTGGCGCAGCGGCACGATGTGTAACTGTAAAACCGACTGGTTGTGGGTTCGATTCCTACTCGAGGAGATGAAATATTTACTTAAATTTATATTTCCATTTCTTCGCTCTGGTGTCGAAGCTAAGCGCGGCGTTGAGTTCTGCCCCTCAACACGCAATGCCTTCAGAATTCGGCAGAAAGTGGGGAACGGAGTGTCTTAACACTAGATTCCCTCTGCCTACCCTGCTTTGTGCGGGATACAGCGTGAAGCTGATTTGATTTAATGTAATACATAAATATAGTATAATATAGTACTTCGTGAAAACATAGGAGACGGAGGACCCACCTTGGCGATAGGCATGATGATGGTGCGGAAGGCGGCCAGATACTCTGCGTCGGCGAGCGGCGGGTGGCCAGGCCAGGCCACGTTGACGGTGTAGCCCAGGCCCGCGCCCGCGCCGCACTCCGTCGCCGCGCCCGTGCCCGGGAAGAAGTTCCCGTCGTCGTGGCGGTGCAGGCTCATGTACAGCACGTGCGGGTCCGAGTAGAAGATCTGCTGCGTGCCGTTGCCGTGATGCACGTCCCAGTCCACCACGAGGATACGCTGCAGGCCCAGCCGCGTGTGCAGCAGGCGTGCCGCGATCGCCACGTTGTTGAAGAAGCAGAACCCCATCGCCTGGTTGGGCTCCGCGTGGTGCCCCGGCGGGCGCACGATCGCGAACCTGCGACGACCATTCTGTTAATACATGTTTATTGTACACGCTGTCGTCGCTGTGAGAAACAGGCGAGCAACGTACCCGTTGCGCAGCTCGTTGCGCGCGGTGCGCATGGCGAGGTCGAGCAGCGCGCCGGCGGCCAGGCGCGCGGCGGGCGGCGTGTGCGCGTCGCTGAACGCCGTGTCCGCGTCCACGCCCAGGCCGCCGCAGGCCAGGCGCACGAGGCGCACGGCGCGGCCCTCCTTGCCGGCCTCGGCCGCGCCCGCGCCCGCGCGCCCCGCCCACGCGCCCACGTGCGCCTCCGTGTGTACGGCCTGCAGCTCCTCCAGCGTGGCCTTGCGCGCGCGCGTGCGCTCCGTGCGCGCCGCCAGCCCCGTCTCGCACAGGCGCGCCCACACCGACTGCAGGCGCCCGCCGTGCTCCGGGTGCGTGGGCGCGTGCGCGCCGCACGCGCACCTGCGCACAGAACACCGTTATACTGCGCGCTTACACTCCCACAGACTCTCAGTGTGCACTACCATTACTATTAAAAGCGTGAGCAAACATAACATAAGAGGAGCGCAAAACAAATATAAAAAGTGGATATACACATGGAAAAGTTACCCATGTTTGAGCATGAGCGCGTCGTAGGCGAGGCCGGTGGCGGGCGGGCGCGCGCCCACCAGCGGCGAGGACAGCGCGCGCGCCAGCGGGGCGGCGGCGGCGGCGGGCGGCGCGGGCTCGGGCCGGCGCGCCGTGAGGTCGATGACCTCGCCCTCCTCCTCGCGCAGCTGGTGCGCGGCGGCGTCGTGCGCGCGCGTGAGCACGGTCTTGCGGATCTGGTCGCGCAGGTAGTGGTGCGCGTGCGCGGAGGGCGGCTGCAGCGCGGGGTCGCCGAGCGGCAGCGGCGCGGAGTGCGTGCGGCCGAGCGGACGCTTGGCGAGGCGCGCGAGCGCGGCGCCCACGCCGTACACGGCGCCCTCCGCCTCGGACACGGGCGGCAGCGGCGCGGGCGCGGCGGCGGGCGGCGCGGGCGCGTGCGGCGGCGCGTGGCGCGGCGCGGCGTGCGCGTGCGGCCGGCCCAGCGAGATGTTGGGCAGCGAGGGCGACGAGAAGAGCAGCTCGGGCGCGCGCCCGCCCTCCTCCTCCTCGCGGATGGGCGCCGCGACGGCGCCGGGCGGGGAGCCGCGAGGCGACGTGCCGTCGCAATCTGCATACGCACAACATTTATTGTATATAAAGTGCTCGACCGATGGATGGACACAAGTTATTTTTCCATAGTCGACATGAAGACTGCCAGGCGGCGACAGTAGTGGTACTCACTGCGGTGCCGGATGCGCGTCTTGAGCGGGCGGCGCGCGAGCGGGGAGGCGCGGCGCTCGATGACGCGCGCCTTGAGGCGCACCTTCAGCATGTTGGGCTCGGACGCTGCACATGCGGTTAATGTAACGACACCACGACGGCGACGAGGTCGTTGGATCTGACGCGGCTGCGCCTTACCGTAACGGCGACTAAACTAAGTGTTCGGTCGCACGGCACGTTGTAAACGTTCGTATTATTTATCCAACGACTTCGTAACTCATCATGCATTCGCACACTTGTTAATAATGTTGCGTTAATACTAAATACAGACTGAAAATTGTGACCATGCTACTGAAAAAATATTTTACTACTATTTTATCAACTTTATTTTTTTTTATTAAATATTTATTTCTAATCAAATCAAATCAAACGTCATCCAAACTACACATTGAAATACTTTTCTAAACAACAATTTCAAATGTTAGGAGCCAACAAAAACGACAACACATAAAAACAACAGCACACACAAGTACGATATTCATACCTGTCTTCCTCAAGGGGTAGTCTGCGGGTGAGGGTTGCGGGGGCGCGGCGTTTAACGCCAGTGGAAGTGGCGCAGCGATCCGGTAGGGGTGCGCAGTGGCCGTTGCGCCCGTCGACGTTATGGACTCGCCCGACGACGACTTCACGATGCCCCTGTACAGGAACCCATTATAAATAAGCTTAAATATTTAAATCGATATAACTCGTTTATGGTACTCCAATAAGTTGATTACAATAATAGATAATAGAGTTTGACAAATATAAATTTCATGTAATACAAATGTAAAAGTATCAGTACTAAGTCTTACCAGTTTCTATAGGGAGAACCAGGTACTGTTCCATTAGCATTTGCTGCAGCCTTCTTTTTGAGGAACTCCTGTAAAAAGTATACGTTTTTATAAGCACGACGTTATTACAAAATTACCTAATCCTATATATCCATATAGAATCAACAAACCTGTAATTTTTGTTTAACTTGCGTGGAGGCATTGGCGCTGTGCTCATGCTTGTCCTTCTTCCGCATGAGCTCGACGCGGTCGCGCTCGTGTCGCTCGCGGGCCTCCCGAGCCTCACGAGCCTCGCGAGCCTCCCGCAAAGCCGCCTCTTCCATTGCTTTCTGCTGCTCCCATAGCTGCAAAAATATAAAGTTTATGCTTTCTTTTGTATATTATAAGCACAAAATTTTGCCAAAATAATTTTGACATAACAGAAAGCTTTTCGCGAGTTTAACAACGCGGTCATGACAGAATCTACACAAATAGAGATGATACAGCACGTGTTCCGATGTGACAACCACGCTCGGCGATGCGTCATGGATTCCGCAGACGTAACCCATGGAAATTACTTAAAATTTGGACTGTCTCCACATTGCCCGCATATTTCCTATGTTTAGATTAATTCTTCTGGGAAAGTGAATCACAATTATAAAAATTGTGAAACTTACGACACAAAAAAACAACATATGTCGTTTTCACTGTTTACGTAACATTCACTTCAAATGCATTTTTGTGTAATTTCAATCATCATATTTGCCTATTAGTGAAGAGGCGGAACACACTAATTTAGAGTCAAGGCCGAGACGACACGCATAGGTGATAGCATGCCGCTTCGCAAACTTTTGTTTGTATTGACAGTCACGGTGTCGCCGCGCCGGCCGCTCGGCTAATTGGGGTCACGCTAGGTTAATACAGTCATCCGAGCGCATTATGAGTGATGTAATTGCAGAATACGGGCTAGGCCATTCACTTCTATTTATAGCCGAGCCCGCGACCGCTCCGTGGTCCGCGGGCCGTCCGTCCGGCGCACACGGGAGCGTACCGTACGTACGATTCCATTGTTATTTTTATTATCATACCGTTCTAATTATATGAATGCCTATCGCGTTTCACTAATAGATCTCAATTACGTGGAAAACATCTTGTAAAGCATTTGCCAAAAGATTTTTGAACGAGCTTCGCTGTGAACAGAATTTAATCCATTTGGCTCCCATTGGGAAATTACATAATCGATTAACGTTTCTTACATTTCTAAATATAATGAGAATGTTTATTTATATTTACTTTTTCGATATTCACCTTCAAGTGATGCCTTATCTGCTGCTCGTGCTGCTCGGCCAGCTGCTGCTGCTGTTGCTGGAAGTGCTGCAGCAGGATTTCTTGCTGTAGCTGTTGTTGCTTCTTTAACTGGAAAAATTAAACAAAGATCTTAATAATACTTTCAATCCGACATCAAGGTCAATCTGACCTTTATTGGAATTAAGAGGATAACTCAAACGTCGTTTCTAAGTAAGTTAGTGAATACATTAATTACTTTTCTTCGCTAGACTTCACGTTTTAAACGTCAATACTAGCGTTTAATTGCCGGCTTCCTCTGGTGGCAGTGTAAGTAGTAGCGGTGATCGATGGCGACGTGAATGAGATGTTTGTCATAAGCGGTGCAACGGCCAAGTGGATTATGGCCAATTTTCTACCTATGACTTTTGTACATTAATTAATACGCTATAAAAGTACTCTTTTTATTTTATTCCTTTGATCTATAATTTTTGTGGAGTAACAAAGAGTCAAGTCAAGTCAACTTTTCAAAAATAAATAAGTACCTTTTAATAAAAAAAGTAATTATATCAATTAACGAAAATAATATTATTGAAAATAACTAACCAAGCTAGCTATGAACCGAAAAAACAGCTTTGTAAGATTTTGAATAGTTATTTACATATAATTACGATGTAAAATAATAATTAAAAAATAACAAGCAAATTGTAGTTAAAAAAAAAACGTGGTAAAAATTTTGAAAACACCAATATCCAAATGTTACCGATACCATAAAATTAATAAGAAACAAAAAACGGGTGCCATATTCAAACAACAAAATAAAAGAACAAAATATAGGTGTAATAAGGAAAACCGAACATCGCGTGTATAGTATGGACGCTAAGAGAATGCTCTGGAACATTATAATTTAAGACGTACGTACAGCCGCACTCAAAAATATCAATTAGCTTTTAACTGACATTTATAGGTATGTACAGATACTGAAATAGTTGTATATTTATATAGATTTATTTTGAGTATGCGCACACACAGCGTCTTACTATAAACGGGACATTTCATTTCCTCGCTCCGGTAACAAGGCAAAGCGCGGCGTTGAGTCCTGCCACTCAGCACGCAATGTCTCGAAAGTCTCTAAGCGATTGTCAAACGAATATTTAAGTATATAATATTTTATTATTCTCAACATAACATCTGCAATCATGCCGTAGATTACAATAAAAGGGCATTTATAGCTCGCACTGTCGCACTGTCGTGCCAACACGAAGCGCTTCTATTGTATTCCAATTACGAGACGAATCCTTGAATTGTGTTTAAGCAAATGAATGAGATAACTTCATTCATAAATAAAATATTAAATGTAAGATAAAGTTTCCAAAACAGCCATTAATGGACAGTAATTTCAGCATAGAATGTATAAAGGAAACAATATATTAACTACAAATAGAATAAAGAATCATCAAGCAAAACACATCACAACATAGACAACACTTAGATATCCTAATTTTAGGTAAATTTCGTTTGTTTATACGAATAACATTCCAGAGCGGCGTCGTATTAACATTTAGTCGTTGAATTTGACACGGACGTTTGTACACAATTGTATAATAAAAGACTCACTTGCAACAGGAAATTATTTTCTAAAGTTTGTTTCGCTCTCTCCGCAATAGGGTTCTTTCTCGGGCTCTGACTCTGACAATAAGAGAGAATACATGTAGAATACCTTTGTACTTACCGCAACAACGGCCAATGGAGTCTACAAATATGATTTAAAAACAATTTACTAATTTACAGATAAATAAATACATAAAAGAAACATATGTATAATATATGATGTACGAATGTCTTAAACAGGTTGGTCAGCTTTTTTTATATGTTTAGTGGCAAAAAAACTGTACTTGGCTAAAATCTCATGAGGTATTATTATAATTTGTACAGTCTCGGACATGTGAAGGCGAAGCTGGGCACGAAGCGTGAAATTTATGCGCTATCTTATATATATTATGTTCATAGAATCTAAGGAGCGGCGGCCATGAGGTTGAGGCTGGTGGAGCAGTGTTTTATAAATATTGAAGGAAGTGTGTATCGCTGCCGCGGATCGGAGTGTGTGCATATTTCTGGCGTCGCGAACATTATTTTGGTTCGATGGGAAAAAGAAATGGCGGGCGTCGGAATGCGCACGCGCCGGGAATAGCCGCGCCGACGGATGTGTTGCGCGCGAGTGTGGGCGGGTGGAAATATTGTTGTGCCCCGCGCTCTCCGCTGTTAAAGAATATGTGTTTGTGTACATAGTTACCGTAACGAGCAAAATTAAATATCATTCTGAAAATAATAAGTAGAACATAAATCACTTATTAAATTCTGCAATATATATACTTAATTATTATCAATACATAAGCAAAATAAGTTTATCCATAAAATAAGTAAGATATCTAGACAGAACGGCTAGGCTAAGATTTGGACGGGTGGCCCTACTGTTATAACTCACGCCTCTCCGCGCCGCTATGACGCAGAGATCCTGTCATTGTCATTGGCCCAGATAAGCTGATACATGCCGCGGCTTTGTTTTGACATCCTCAATAAGTGCTGTGCTGCACGATCAGGAGCATTGAATCATGTTGCGTAATGATCACACAAGCTACCGTGCCGGGATGCGTTACTTTACTATTTGTATAATTCGTTCAAGATAAAATACACATTAATAATATTTGACAATAATACCATAATAATAAGATATTTGGAAATATTTATATAAGAACCTGAAGTTTACAGTCATTAAAATACATATGTGATAGCTTTAGGAAAACAAACGGGTAATATTTACTAAATCATCTACCAAGAAGTAAATTCTGGATTATTGCCCGGATATAAGCGGAGGCGAGGCGTCGGGCCAACGTCGCGCACTTCATTGAGTAGAACAACGAGGTATACATCTCGGAGCATCTGTACGATATTTTTACACTATGGGATATTCGATCCTATCGGCGGGCTACGATAATGGCGAATGTTTTGAGATTCGCAAGCGCTGTAAGCGCGGAGGCCGGTACAACACGCGATCTAAATATATCCAGAGATTACACTGACGCCGCTTTATGTATACGTGTGTTTGTTCCACTTTATTTATATCGGAGTCGGGAATTTTTAAAAATATCACGTCCATTTTAAAAATGAAATGGTCGCGCGCTGCAACGATGGGAAAAGGTCAGGGGAAATTCGTAGATTGTTCGGTTCGACTACCTGCGCGGCGTTTACGGTTTGCTGCGTGAGGTAGGCTCAATTGAGCGTCGTAACCTTGATCGCGGTGAGCTACATGTCTAATATATCAAAACATTACGTTCACTTTATTGTATTGTGTTATTTGATTTCGTTTGACTCTCAAAATATATGTAAGTCGTACCACCCATTGTATAGTGTGTGCCTCTAATTGTCTAATTGTAATAATAAACCTGATATAACTAAAATGAAACGTAACTCTTAATTAATGATAAGGCATTTATATATGTGTTTTTTAACTCTTGCTCTTTAAAACTTAACTATTTTTCATTAAAAATTCATATAAAGTTTTATTTATATTATTTAACTGAGGAATAACAGAGTTTTATACCAATAATATAAATATATCACCCGTTTACATTAAAATATTGTTATTACATATAACATATTTAGCCTCATTTCTGATATTAAGTGTAATTTTTTAGGAAATGCCCGCTTTCCAAGAAGGTAAAGCTTTGGCGTGTATGGCGTGGCGTGGAACAAACGTTTCTGTTATTTTTATTATAAATATTTCGTGAAAGCTCTCACTACATAATATATTTAAAAATATAATAACATTGTTAAAGTAATTTTGTAGAGGCTAATATTTATTATTAATTATATCAAATATCAATAAAGATATTTATTTATTAAAATGTATACCTGTCATTACGAAATGTAAGCTTTTGGTCATGCTCACTAAATGTCTTGTTAAGAATTATCAACAAAAGACATATTCACTATAGTCAAATCTATATTCTATATAATATATAGAACTTTTCGGTTACTAAATGTTTGACAGACAACGCACCGACAAAGCTAGTGGAATTAAAAACTTAAAATTTTGCATGTAGGTAGATTATGGAAAAATCAAAAGAGGAGAGCACTATGAGATAATTTCTCGCAATTCGTACGGTAACGAGAAAAAAACTAACCTCACATTTTAAGTCGATTGTATAAAATTAATACTTATCGCCAAGAAACGTTTATCAAACAATATACATACTATAGATAAGTACGTATAAAAAACATAAAATTTTTAAAGAAATTAGAATTTAGGTGTAAGAATCTCTATAAAAATTGTGTTTTAATTTACTTTATGTCTACTATACCTAAATGTAAAGGCCTGTGCTAAATGCGTGCGACTGAAAACGACAGGTTGTTGGTTCAATTCCCACTCGAGGAGATGAAATATTTAATATTTTCATTTGCTCGCTCTTGTTATCAACACGCAATGTCTCCATATCTTAATGGGAACGGAGTGTCTTAACACTCTACCTTCCCTGCTATTAACGGGATACTGCGTGAAGCTACTATAAATGTAATGAACGGATGCCTACGCCATTATGACTTCACAATAACATTGTAAATTTCCTTTTAACTTGTAAGTTTTTGTGTGGGAAATATAAAGAAGCAATTTTTCCTACAAAACAAGTACTAACCTTGAGTGATTATTACGATTATTTTGTTAAGGAAAACTTATTACTTTATATATCTAAGTAAACTATTTATAGACTACTTTAATATACCGTGGTTTTTTAAGTTTTATACTCATCTCAAATGTAGATAACTCAACGTATATTTTAAAATTGTAAATTTGACACTTGTTCGTTTTTAAAGACGTAGCAAGAAAATAATATACAAAAAAACGCATGTAAAATTTAGCCAAAACACCAAAAAAGCGCCTTAAACAAATAAAAAAAACACTTTTCACTGATCCAACGTTTATATTAATGAAGAAAAACGAATAATAATCTTAGAGTAAGCAAAATTATGTTACAACAGAACAAAAATAACGACAAAAATAAAAAGAAACAGTAACAAACAAGAACTTTAAATTCTTTCCCTTTCATAGACCCCAAGGCGTATTTGAACATGGTAAGGATGTATAAGATGACTCAACTCACCTGCATGATCCGCTGATGGAAGCTGGTGTCAGCGGGCAGGCGCGGCGCGTGCGGCGGCGAGGGCGTGTGGTGCGGCGACCCGTCCGCGCCACTGGAGCTCTCGTGCGCCATTTCTGATACACAAAAAAACATATGATTTTCGAGATCTTGACACATTAATGGCGTAGTGTTTGGTTATGATAGTTTTATTTCTAAGATTCAAAGTAGTTTTTTTTTATGGAAAAGGATTCCACTTTGGAATTACACTATGGAAATAAGGACACTTTGAATCTGAGAAGCCTAGGAAGGAAGTTATTGAAATTAAAACTATGCCTAGTTTAAATTTTTAAAAGTTTTGTTTTTAAAACTATCTTTTGTACTTTTAATAAATTAATAATATAATTGTTTCTAAAAATTGGCTATATCAAAACATATTAAAAACATATATAACCGCAAAATCAAAAAATAAAATATAACTAAAGTAAATAAATATAAAATTTGTCCTTTGAATTTAACTTCAGACACTTTGACATCTTATTACAAAACAAATATACCTCACCCTTTAGTTATTGGGAGGTCTCCCTCGGGCGTACCTCAGCTGGGTTCTGATGTTAGACAAGGAGAACAACACAAATTGGGTACGGTAAGAGAGAGACCATAGATTCGAAGGTGCACTCCGATGTGACCTCTGCTAATATGACCTATATAGAGGGTCGCGGTGTCAGGGGGTAAGGGGGCGGGCGGTTATTTTTAGACGGTCTATATTTAGAAAGGCTCCGGGCCCGACCGACCTTCATTCGTTTAGATTATGTTTGGATATTTCTATTTTATCGTAAATACAATTAATTTCTGATTAAAATTGTTATTTCTGTACAAGTTAAGTGATGGCTTTATTAATAATATTTGCCTTATTAATAATACACGCCGATAAGTGTGCACATCAAAATTTACTAGTTACTACTAATATTAGATAACAGTATTCTTTTATTCATTTAACGTCCCTAAATATGTCAACAGTATCGCTACATTCATTGTTGTATATCGACATATATATGTATATTATATATTATATATAAAGGCTATTACTTTTTTCTCATAAATATCAGTATCATGTTGCGACTACGTGCGTAGAGTTTCGTAGAATATCGTAGACGACGGACTCGTTCGCTCGAACGCGCACTTGACAACGAACCACAAAGAACTTTAACAGATTTACAATAAACGTCATAATGTTCTATACCGCATATGAAAGGGTACCATGTGGTTGGGGAACCTACCTTGGGAATCTAATGTTACTCCGCCCACTTTCCGCCAAGTTTTGGAGATATTGGTGTTGAGTGTCAGAACTCCGCGCTTTGTTTTGTTACCAGAGCGAGGAAATAAACACCATTTATTATCCACAGTTGGATTTGAATTCACAACCGTTGCTTTTAATATACAGACTATATATAGAGGCTATACAGTTCCTTACCTTTTATATAGTATTTACGTGCAAATATCCCAGCTAATAATAAATATATTAATTGTCACAGGTAGAAATAAGAAGATAAAATTAGAATATTATAATGAAATGCATAAAATACATATAGGTGACGGTAGTGCACGCGTGACTGATTAGAGTATAAAGATTGGTGCTATTAATAGGTGCTAATAATCGTTTGCATATTGAATATGACCGCCTTATCTTAAAAAACATATCTACATAATAATATATTATGTTTAATAGTAATATAATAAAGTGGAAGAGTTTGTTTTTTTGTTTAAACTCTAAGATGTCTGGAACTACTGGTCGAATTTATATTTTTTTGTTTTGTGTAAAAGCTACATTTCTTACGGCTATATATCATCATTACTTTTGTAATTCTTAGTTTTTGTTTAAACTCTAAGATGTCTGGAACTACTGGTCGAATTTATATTTTTTTGTTTTGTGTAAAAGCTACATTTCTTACGGCTATATATCATCATTACTTTTGTAATTCTTAGTTAACCTTAAATAACGAAGTAACAATAATAACGAACGCCATCGAATTGCTTTAAAAGCAGGTATGTGCAGAATATATCCGAAAGGCTCTTATGGATGGCCCAAGGAGGCTTTAGACTTGGAAAAGGGTGTATGGATGAGATCTTTTCTCTCCGAATGAGCAGTCAAAAAATCTTGGCCGTTAACCAATAACCTTTTAACTTTTTTTGTGCTTTTGTGGAGTTGGGAAAGGTGTTTGACAGAGTTGTGAGAACGAAATTATGGCAGATACTACCCCGGTACCATGTGAGCAGTCCCTTGCTCATCAGCTTGCTCTTTACAGAGATCACTCAGCCTGCGTGTCGGAGCGGCGGAGCTGGCATGTCGCCCTAGTTTGACATCCAATCGTGTGTTAAGCAAGGATGTGCCATGTCAGTTTGGCTGTTCAATTTGTATTTGCATAACCGTCTCCAAGAAGTAAAACAGTGACATGGGAGTAAAAGTAGGTGACTTGAATGTTAATTGCCTACTGTACGCGGATGATGCAGTGCGCAATGAGCACTGTATCTAATCATCAAAATGCGAGTTGCAGGCATTAGTCACCGTTCTGAAAGAAGGGTGTGAAAATAGTGGTCTAAGCCTAAATCCAGGTAAGGCAAAGGTTCTGGTATTTTAAAATAATGAAGAAAAGATGGAATGCAAGATAAGTGTAAGTGGTAAAATATCAGAACAAGTGAATGAAGTGGTATATTTGGGAGTTCTGTCGAAATGGAAGATGGAAAGAAGTATGGTTGCCGGTAACAGAGGTGACGGTGACTTAGCTGCTTTGATGAAACGACGAAACGTCAACTTTGGGCCGTACACAATGCAGTGTTGGTAGTTGGTACCGACGCTATTATACGGCAGCGAAATGTGGGTATTACAGAAGAAGAATAAAAGAAAGATGAATGCTGTGGAGATGCGATCTCTTCGTAGGATATCGCATCTTCATATCACAGGTATGCAGAGTCAGCTTAGCTGATTGAATCTGCAATGAAGAGATACACAGAATGGCAGGTACTGGCGAGGATGTCACGGTGAAAATGAAGAAGAACGTGCTCAGTCGGGCATGTCAAACGAATGAGTGAAAAAGAGCGGTAAGAGAGCTATGGGCAGACTTCGATTGACCTTCGAAAACATAAAACATCAAAGATATAATAGGGCAGACAAAAACCATGACCCCCCCGAAAATCATGTATGAAGAAGTTGATAGCAGTGGACGAGGCGAAAGAGGTATGCGGAGAAAGTAGCGTTTGGCTTTCCGTTCTTTCTGACTACCCCGCTAGGGATACATCGTGAAGCTAGTTTAGTTTATTTTTACATCATATCTATTCACTGTGTGAAAAAACACAACGATGCCTACTTGCTAAACCTCAATTGTTTTTGAACCCACAACCATCTTCTTCCGTTATTATAGCAAGACAGAATCATAGTATATTAATGTACAATTTATGAGAACAATATTACAATGAAAACCACAACAAAGCTTAATAAATACTAAAGAACAAAACGTTCGCGGTAAAAATAGAAAGCGAACGCGACAAGTGAAGGACGCACCTCGCACTCTGTTCCCGTCCCTCTCACTCTCACACTACATACACAAGCGGGACAGTGATGGAGTTTAATAAACGTTGAAATTATGAAATACTATTTATAGCATCGCACGCGAGCGACTTAACGTGCCTCCTCCAAATTTATTGATGGAAAAATAGATTTGGAGAAGAAAATATATTTTTACCAAAGTAATATAAAATGACTTTATAGTGGGACCGTTAAGTACAGCTGGTATTTCACTGTAATGGTCATGGATTCTATTCCCAATCATAACGAACTTATTTAATATTATTAAAAGTTATTTAGACGCACAGTGTGGAGATGGATTTTACTTGTCATCGTCTCTGTGTATGATAAATGTAAACCCTTCACTCGTTCTACAAATCGAACCCACAAGGTGGTGTCACTACGCCACGACGGCCTGTTTTTGTTTTAAATATGCGTGTTTAACTCTGGATTTAAAGGAAAGGTACGGTTTAGCATTATTTAACATATACAAAATCAAAACAAAATTGCTTAAACAACATTATGATTTATATAACATGGAATATGATGAAGCGGAAGTACCCAAAACGATAATACCCACGTGTTAGTCAAATTTCATTTATAAATCAAACAAAAGTGAGAAACGTATACCACGTCCAATAATCGTAAATCTCGTGGAAGCTAAAAATGGAAGGGCATAAAACCCAACTGGCCGCTCCACATCCCGAAACACCACTATTCAGCTAAAACTGTTTATTCTACGAGGCGGCCGTCTATTTCTAACTGGCTAAATGCAGCCGCAGGAAACATTGCTACTATTAAATACGATTAAGTGTTTTTTTTCTCAGCGTGATAGTTTCACAGTGTATCCCGCAACTAGCAGGGAAGACAGGGAGAAAATAGGGTAGAAACATTGTTTGGTGTAAGGTGAAGACCTTCCGCTTGATTTTCGAGACAATGCGTTCGGACAAGTCTTGTTACAATAGCGAGAAAATCCCTGGTATAACCCATTTCTACGAGAGAGAATCGAATCCACAACCGTCGAGATTTTACAGTCAGCCGCTGTTTCACCGCGCCACGATGGCGCTATGGTACGAAAATTTTAATATTGTTGCTTTGAATAGTGAAAAAATACAAGCTACAATTTCTGTCTAAGTAACTTATAATATACATATGTATAGGTACTTAAGTTGTGGCTCGAAGAGTAGATGGCGACGATATGAATGTAAAGGTACTAGCTTGTGAATGTAATTATTAATTTAAAGTATCTCATCTTTCAATCTACGTAGTACAGCACAAAATCACTTCGCGATCACGCTTTGGCAACGTGGTGGTAAATTCGCCAAGCAATGTGAGGCACTTCCGGCCGCTATTACTGGACAGCGGGACTATTAAATGTATTGGGAGATACATTGGATTACTTTTTCGCTCTCTTATAAATTGGCACGTCAAATGTTAAAATATTTTATATAAATTGTGATAGTTAATAGTTTCATTAGAATAAAATATTCTTTTCAAGCTAAAAAGTTCAAAGATCAATATTAAAACATGTTATAACTAATATTCTTACTTTAATAATAATACTAGGTATATACATAACTTTAAAAAAAATATCATGGTGCTTAAAAAACTTACACTTACATATTTTTAAATATAAGTATATTTACCACTACCACTACTTCCATATTTAGTAGTCAAAATCATCAAAAAAATATGGCGAACAAAATCAGATTGTTATTAAAAGAAAAACTTTAAAAAGTAGGACTAAAAATTAGATCAAATAAAAATACCAGGCACAACATGTGGTGTTGTTGATAGTAATTAAATAGCACACTATACTATACACGTATAGAGCATCGTGGTTAGGTGTGCCTTGCTGAATTTAATATTGATGTGTTCGTGAGATCCCATTTGAAAGAGGGTTAAAATTAGAGAACGGAGTGTTTTAACATTAGGTTTCCTTTGCCTTCCCTGCTATATGCGGGATAGAGCATGAAGCTTAAACACTTCTATAACCTGATCGTTAAATGTCAAGGATAACCAAGAGGTTTCAGGATGAGGATAAAATCCAGTAAGTAAGGTATCGCTGAATGAATAAAAGTTTGAGTATAAGGGCAAAAATAATGTATTAAAAAAAAAGGGAAAAAAGAACATAAACATAAGCAAAATACACATAATTGTATCTATAAAGCATATGAGGACAGTACGCTATACTAGCGTTGTTACTACAACAGAAGCACAATCACATTAAAATATGACATAGATCGAAACACTCGAAGCCGGATAATGGTCAGATGCGAGCCATAATTCACGACATCTAGTTTCGGAGTGAACTGCGCAGGAGTGAATCACGTCTATAATTAGCTAGCTATAATTAGTTTACTGTACAAAGAC
Source organism: Heliconius himera (assembly GCA_021202915.1). Taxonomy (NCBI): domain Eukaryota; kingdom Metazoa; phylum Arthropoda; class Insecta; order Lepidoptera; family Nymphalidae; genus Heliconius; species Heliconius himera. The sequence goes on from JAJHJA010000057.1 coordinate 26,892, forward strand.
TAGAGCCGCCGCAAGGATTCCGGTATTATTGAGTCACATGTGACTCTTTGTCTTTGAGTTTACTTTTTGTTTTGGTACCATCTATATGATGTTATCCTTCTGCTGGCATATTTATTATGGTGCACCGGCTACGATTATTATCTCTTAAGTCTTTATGTAGCACAAAACTGTTATTGATTTTTATATATAAACTACCGCTACTACTACTAATACCCGCGGTCTCATAATCCTTGTTTACAACACATGGATCAATGACCTATTAACTATTGACACTCGTAATGAGGCTTGTAAAGAAAAACGTAAATGTTTACGTTTCTTTAGTCAAATGCGACTCCGGTAGTTTTTGTGGACCTGTCTCTCAACCTGCCGCCACCGACGTACACCGCGATCTCCCCCGCTTGGAGTGTCTCCTATAAACAGATGTACGCATTCCTATCCAACTATTTATATCTCGCACCTAATTTTGGATACAACCAATAAACTGTCACAGCTCACACGTTTTTCTCGTTGTAACAAACTTTTATTGGGTGCTGCTGAATTTAGATTAACACCGGCAAGCAGTAAATGAACGTAGTTACCAAATACATTTCATTTCATACAAAATTATTTGTTGAGTTTCGATTTATCAACTTAAGATTATAAATCAAATCAGCTTCACGCTGTATCCCGCACACAGCAGGGTAGGCAGAGGGAACCTAGTGTTAAGACACTCCGTTCCCCACTTTCTGCCGAAGGTACCTAGGTACAATTACTTTATTTTGGAAAAACTTGTAACATCATTTAGATACTATTAATTTATTTAAGACTATCAGTGTGGGATTAACATGGCATGCAATATAATTAGTACCTTTGACAGAGTACCTTTTTGGATATGGATAAAAATCTTGAACTTGATCTAGAAGACCCGCGCATCTTGGAGTTCACATATATTTCTTTAAAATTTTTTTTTCTTTCCTAAACGATAACACGTGTTTGTTCTATTTTTTTATTTGATCTTCACGCTGTACCGATATAACTGGGTAGGCCGACGGTACCTAACGACACTTCGTTCCCCACTACTCTATTAATGTTGGAAACATTTTGCGCGTTGTGTGGCGGAATCCAACATTTACTTGAGAACGTAAATAATCCATTCTCACAAGCGAGACTCCAACTCGCAAGTGTCACTTTTACAGACAGACGCTACGCCACTTAACTTAGCATTTTTTTCCATTTCAAAATCGTAACACTAATACATTTAAAATAAAGATATCCAAAAGAGTAGGTACATATATTAGGTGAGAAATGAGAATAGATAAGGCAACTAAAACGGGACGATCGCAACCTGTTCGCCCGTCGCCCCACACTCGTCCATCAGAGGGGTTACGCAGGCTATTTTTGACCAACAAAGGCTGAAACAAGTTGCTTGCCGACACAAACTCTAAAAATAGTCCGTTCGATACTTTCTCACTCGCGGGTTATTCTTGGCGTTGGTTATACAAGGGGCTATTTTGGAACCCTTTTTGTTTAGTTGTTGCACGTATAATACCAAATGGGTTAAGCCCGATTGAGTTCAGAATAACAAGTGTTACTACAATTATAGTAGTTTGGAAATAAAACTGTTAGTATATTATGTATATTTAATTACAATTTAAATGTTTTGATAATTATTGTAATGATAAGTTGTAGTATCTAATATCTACCTGCCTGCGTATTTATGTTTTTTTTTATTATTCATAACATATACCACTATAATTTTAATACAGAAGGCTATGGTAACTATTTTACAAAAACATATTTAATTACTTCATTCAAAATTTAATCTATCTATACAATTTGCGTACCTAGAGATATGTTCTTGTGTGGTTGGATTTCAGTTTTGAATAAATCGTGTAAACGGTTTTTTTTACTTTCATTACTTTACATTTTTGAGTGGGCAGGGACCACTCATCCTCCATATTTCATGACACTTCTTCCATCCATGACAATTTCTAAGTTGTAACACACAGTAAAATAATATTAAGAAAATTTACAACTGATTCATTAAGTATATTTTAAATTCGATCAGTCCTCATAAATAAAATGCTTCCAAGCTACCTCCGCTCTGCCTCAATACGTAGCAAACATTACCCTTCGCAATTTTTTTTATGTATGTAATTAGATAAGAAATGGTTGCGTTTGAAAGCAATTGATCAATAATAATAAGGCGGGTAATGTTATCTAAATTTAGTCAAGGCTGGAACGGCCGCGTCTGCGCCGCGTGACTGACTCTCTATATTTAGATCCCTATTGACGGTTCCTCTCGCTGGAGTGCGAGGGCGTGCGAGGGCGTGCCAAACAAACAATCAAATTGGAGGGCTTACATGGCTTAATTGTTTAATTTAACAGGAACAGTGATAATATGAACACTTGTTGTCTGCCGTGGATCATGTTGTATATAACGCAGAAAACTAGACATTGAACAATAAAACAGAATATTTCAAATTAAATTTACCAGTTTATATGTATACAATAGCCTACATAATTATATAAAAAACTACGAAGCACAAAAAAAGTCAGTCATTCAGTTACTTTGAGGCCATTCGCGGCGCAGGGGCACTAGCTTGCGATTGTAAACGCTAAAAGTTGCGTATTCGATTCCTATTTCCTACCCGAGGAAATGAAATATTTAATATTTTTATTTCCTCGTTCTGGTTTTCCCTCGAGGCAAAGCGGAACTTTGAGCCACTCAAAACGCAATGCCTCCAGAGTTCGGTGGAAAGTGGGGAGCAGAGTTTTAGCAGTAGCAAATCATAGAATGCATATATTTACTTACAAACACTGGCCGCCGTCGACCGTCGCCGTGCAGCGCGGCCGGTAAACTCATAATAATGTATAATTCGAACACAATACAAGTAACCAGTTATCGTGGCTATTAATAGATAATTATCAAGTTGTAAACAAGGCAGTGTGAGGCAATAATCTGGTCAAGTGGGAGACGGACCTTGGATACGCATTACCGCTATCTGTTTGAGGAAGCGTTCCGAAAATAGACACCGCCATTGTTTGTTTCGTGTGTGAACCAATTATATCATAACAGTTATGAACTAAATAAGTTAATCGGCGGCAGAAGTACTAAAACACAAGCAGATGTAGTTAATTAATTATTATTATTTATCAAAAATAGTTTTTTTTTCGTATTTATATCTTATTAATACGAATAGATATAATTTTTTATACCTACGTTTGTCTTCTAAACTTATAAATTATATCTTTATTATACTAAATATATATATATATATATAAAATCAGCTTCAAGCTATATCCTGCACACAGCAGGGTAGGCAGAGGTAACCTAATGTTAATACAGTCCGTTCTCCACTTTCCGCCGAGTTCCGGAGGCATTGCGTGTTGAGTGGCGGAACTTAACGCCGCGCTTTGCCTCGCCACCAGAGCGTATAAATGGAAGTATTAAATATTTCTTATCTTCGAGTGGGGATCGAACCCACAACCAGCCGTATTTACACTCACACTCATGGGTCACTGGAAAGTGGAAAGCGTCGTGTCTTAACACTAGTCTCCCTACCCTGCTACATGCGGGATACAGCGCTACACTAAAAAAATATATATATCACTATCACTTAGTTAAATATAGCTCAGTAGTGTACATAATGAAGAAAAATTATGTAAGCACACACATATTTGCACAAGACGACACATACTGCGTTTGTTTAATGGCGTTAAAAATCAAAGGAGGAAAACCGTGTAAATAAATCTTTCGTAATACATCACTAAGTCATTGTTAAATAATTGTTTTGGGTGTTGCTTTTTATATAGTTGCTTGAAGAACAGTGTTGGTTCAATTTACTATGTGAATCTTATTCCGTAGTAGTGGTATTATATTGTGTTGGTCATGTGATAGGAATTATAGCTTTATATTTATACCTATATATAATTAGGAATTAACACTTGAGGCGGATATTAAAGGCCATACTAAATAATTTTCCATTGAAGTTTGCCTGTCTGTACCATCACTGATAATAATCAATATAGAAAATAACAAATCTGTATAACTGTAGTACCAAGAGGGCGTAGTGGCGCAGTGGGACAGCGAATTATAGTAAAGGCAATGGTTGCGGGTTCGCCCTGCTCGGGGTATGTGGTGGTATTATGTTTAAATTATTTTTAGTTTTCCACGCAATATGCAGACCAATCTCAAGACATTGCGTGTTTAGTAGCGGAGCTCAACAACGTGTTTCATTCACCAATGCGAGGAAACGTTAATATTCATCCATTCATCCGACTAGGGAACGAACCCAGAGCCATCGCGCTTACTGCCAGTGTTATATCAGTTATTAAATTTGACAATTTTATGTATTGTCGAAATATTACCTATACAAACCATATGTAGCTATTATTCAAGAAATGATGCTGCATATTGAGTTACCTGTAAAGATACAAAAAAGATTACTTAATATTTTAAAGAAAAAAATGTACTTAAAAGATCCTTAGGACTATAAAAATATTCAAAATGTCATTTTGTATCAAGACTTATACAGTTCGATTAAGACTCTCTTGAACAAGTTATATCAGAAGATCGTGCGAGATCGAAAATCACTAAAATGTATGAAAACAAAAACAAAAAAAAATATTTGAAAAGTAGCAATAAAAGAATATTTCCCCGAACAGTAAAACCGTTCAGCGCGGTAATTGCGCGCCCAACACATGTGACGGGAGCTATTTTCGCAACACACAAATTGAATATCCGCGTACGAAACACTCTATACTGTTTCTGCGCTAAAAATATTGTACATTATTCCGTCTGGATAGGGATTAATAAAAATAAATTCATAATAAGCAAATCCTCGTATATATTTATTTTTATGAATATCTATATAATAAAGCACAGATATACTTATTTCATTTAGTGTCAAGACTTAAGACTTTCCGTTCTCCAATTTTCACATTGTCTTCAACATTACTAGTTAAATAAGGAACCTAAACGCCACAGTTCTCTGTCTAACCAGAGTGGATATAATAATAATAATTAATTTCATTGATTTGTAGCCAGACGATGTTTTACTTCAACTATATCAATGTTATTTACATAAAATACATACATTATCACACCTAAAAGTTAACCTAAAGGTCATATAATACATGTGAATATACTCGTCTGTCAGTAAATACATGTTACACAGTACGTACTGAGATACAAAATCTTAACTTCTAAGTAATTACACCAAAAGTTCCCATCAACTAGCAATGGTAAAAAGAATTCCCGCAGCCGCGCGACTGATAACGCTTCCGGCGAGGTTGTCGCCCTTCCGGCTCCTTATCGTTCATTTGCGGTGACTTCTCGTTATCTATACTACGCGCAGAGTATAGTGGGTTTGTATTACTGCACCCTTGCATTATTAGATCTAGTTCACCAAATGTGAACTTCATTGCCTTACTCTGGCAGACAAAAGCGTGACGTTGAGGTCCGCCTCTAAATGTCTCGAAAACGGATTGTCCTAACACTATAGGTCTTGGTTCACTTTGTCTAACCTGCTATATGCAGGATACAAGGTTAAATAATTTAAATTAACACTTAGCTATACATTTATATAAAGGAAGAATCAACTTCCTGTACTTGTATCTGTGTGACTGATAATCAATCTCATTTATCTATATATTGGCTATCCTCGCCACAATTATGTCTAAATCTTATATTACGTAATACAAAAAAAACATGTAATAATTTGTATCAGAAGACAAAACCTCAATATAAACTGCAGCTTCATATTTACCTCAAATATAATAAATCATTTCGTTATAATCAATATAATCAAAAATTAATTCTATTATTACCAAAACAAATAATTGAATAAGAGAAAGTTAGCGAGAAAGGCGGGCGGCACTTTCCTACAGTGCAAGGCGCGTCCCAATTATTATGCAACGGAAGTTTCCACGCGGTCAGCCAACAACAAAAACAAGTTGTAAGAGTCTCCCGTATATATTATTGTTATTTTAGGCGAAATAAAATTCAATGACCTGTTTGTCAGTTCCACGAAAAGCGCACGTATTGCACACATATGTTTTTTTTAAATATTTAAGTAAAAATATCCAGGATTTTTCTATTTTTACAAAGAATTTCGCGAAATCTTTTCTTAGTGCTCCTACACTCTTTATTCTACCAACTTACTAAATTTTAACTGTCCAGTTGTTATTTCTGTGCGTTGTCTGTAAGTTACTCTGTAATTGAGTTTTTATATATTACACAGTATTCAATTTACAGAAAAGTTAAGTAATCTTAAAACAGTTAGATTTTAAAAAAATATAAGCATAACCATTACAACAACATAATATACGATATCAATATAATTAATGATAAATCATCATAGCGCAGTTGGCAAGTATCTACCAGAGTGTAACGCGATAGTTGTAAATTCGATCTCATTTTAGAGAAAGTTTATGTTGAAACTATTTTATGTAAATCTTACACAATATTTGGCGTTCGACGTTAGAAGGTTCATCATCAAAAATCTAGTTATATTCAAAGAATATATATGTTAGAAATCAAATATTTTAACGATTGTTCGTCCTTCTTGGTCGATCGAGTTGTCAATTTTAAGATGGCAAATGAAAGCTGTATAGGATAGGATAGACGGTATAGGACTTACAAACTAGTCCTTATTTGCCGTTAGATACAATCTGACGAGTATTTGTCATGTAACTGTAATAATGAGAATTGTAATTTGGTGTACTTTTTATGACAATTAAAGTCAATTTAATGGAGGCTCATCCTGAAAAGTTATCTGACTTTTATTATTCACAACTTCTGGTTTCTAAAAGTACTCGCATAATATACAAATTTCGTTAAACTACGTATAAAATACAAAACAAGGAAAACAGTATCTTACGTAAAACTATAAATGGAAAACAAATCCACTTGTTTATTTAAAGCCTTCACGCTATAAGAAGTATAATAACTTTATCAGTAACTTACTTAGTTTTCCTGTTTTAAAATAGAATTGGCACGATAAGTTTAACATAATTCAATATGGTTTGTTCGTGTAGAGGTTAACCTTCAAATGAATATAGGTATCTTAAACAAATGTGTTTTTTATATTTATTTTATGGTTACTTTACCAATTGTTTATACCTATATACAGTACATAAGTATAATTATACCTAACTTACACATGACAAGCGTCTGACTGTAAAGGCGACGGTTGTTGGTTCGATTTCCACTTCAGGAAATTCGTTATTTACATTAGTAAGTAAACAAAGAGCTGCGTGGAGTCCCGCCACTCATAAGCTAAATTTAATTTAAAATTTCTTGTAAACTAAACTAAAACATTTTGTCAGTCGGAACTGAACGTTGTGTGTGCTTTGTCTAGACTCCTAGAGCGAGGAAATGAAAATGATTATTTTACTAATCTCTACGATAGAGAATCGAACCCATAACGCGTTTACAGTCAAACCGTTCGTATCGTTCTACTCATTTACAAGAGTTAATTAAGCATATATTACGATTTATTCAATTATTCTAAATGTGCCATTGTAAATTTCCACGGCTCCCAGCGTATAACGACGTACCTAGCTTACATTGCGCGACAAGTTGGCGTCGCCATCGACAGGCAACAGTCCATCATTTAGCCGTTACGACTGATCGCCGCTATCAGGCATCAGCGTGATGGATGAAGGATGACAAATAATATATGTCTACATCATTAGACCATGGGAAGTTCAGGGCATAGCGAGGCTAGTACTAAAATATATCTTCTAACACAAAAAAATAAATCGTCGTTGCGCAGTAGGATAGTATCTGACTGTAAGCGCGACGGCTGTGAGGTCGATTCCCACTCAGGAAATGAATACTTTAAATATTATTTCTATTTTCCCCGCTTTGGCAAATTGTGGCGATAAGTTCCTCCGCGAAATGTCAAACTTAAAGTCAAAATGTCTCAAAATTTAAGCGAATAGTTAGGGACGAAGTGTTTTAACACAAGGTTCTCTCTGCCTACTCTATGTGGCGTCACACTCTGTATGATACGAGAAGCAGTGTCAGAGCAATACAACATACACAAAACAACAATGTCACGTAGTGTGTGGTCAGCTTGCCCTAATTGCACAAGAGGTTGCTATTCCTGCGTCACCTTGCACTGCCACTCCGCCGCTCAGTCAGCGCCCGACGCACCGTACCTCCCTACTGTTGCAAAACCGACACTATTAGTCATTATTAACGAACAAACATCACTACAAGATTTACAACGTCCTGTGCTTCTTGATGTATGGAACGTTGTTGTATACGGGGCTTACCCTACGTAACGTAACGTAAAAGTGAGTAAATGTGTCGACGCTTGTCAATTTATTGTATTTTTAATATAGTTATTAAAATTCCAATAATATTATATTAAGATTAAATAACGAGTCGAGACCATTTTTGGGAGATGAATTATTTTTATTTTCACGCTTTGCTAAAAAAAACGGGACGAACGGCGTTGAGTTTTGTTAGTTAATCCACAGTGTATCGAATTTAGGCGAAAACCAGTGAACGGACAATAGATTCTCTCTCTCTACGGAAAATAGGAAAAAAATGAATTGCTATTATTCTAAATTTTTTTTTCTCTCTTTTAAATGATCCTAACGTCTAAGCAAGTGAGTCATCTATTACAAGTTGACATGCAACCTCTATGGTAACATTATGAGCGTCTAAAAGCGTAAGGGTAAAATGATATGTGAAGGCACCTTGGCCGCGATGCAGCAGACTCGTGGTCGCCGATGCATTTAGAACGTTGTAAGCAGTTGTATATATTTTTCTTTATTCGTCAATATATACTTTTACTGTCTAAGAAAATTTTATATTTAAAAATTTTAATTTTCAAATATAAATTAGTATAAAAAATGTTAATTACATTTAAAAATAATAAAACACACTCTTACGACGGTGGGACCTTATATTATGCGCCGTCTCAAGTAAAACTGCTTTCTGCAACCGTTTCTTGTTTCAACAGGTAAACGTTATTTTCTTCTTAATATTATTATACATCTTTATGAGTTTTACAATATTTTATCAAAAATCATCAATCAAAGTACTCAAATTGTTTAGTAAGACCTAAGCTTCAAATTAAGAACATTACCCTATAAAATGTTCTATTAAAGAAATAACACATTAGAACAAGAGAAAACTATAATAAGTACATCGCTCATTCGTATACATATGTATTATAAAAATAGCTTCGCGCCATATCCCATATACCTTGCTGGTAGGCAGAGGAAGTCTAGTATCAGACTTGATACGTACGTGAGACTCCGTTCTCCACTTTCCTTCTAATTTTCAAAACATTCAGTTCTTAACGACGGAACTTAACGCCAAAAATGAAAACAATTAATTATTTGTTTTACTTTAGTAAAAACATGAAAATAATACATTAGCTATCGCTATGCATGCAGCTAGCTATTAAAATCACATAAATAACAGGGCGCGTCGGCCGACAGGGTGACCGGTACAGAACTACAGACCGAGCGTTAACACGGAACGCAATCCATCTCCGCGGACGCTGTTATTGGCAAAGACGACGACTGCGAACTAATTGTATTCTTATGCTGATAAATCTGTCAACTAGCAGTGTAAACGGTAATCATCTTATTATAAATGAAATTACCAATATCTATTGTTAAGAAACGACTTATACTTGTCGTGGCATCAAAACTTAAACTTCCATTTAAGCTTTGGTACCAAAGCAATAATACAGTTATTTAAATGAATACAACAAATAAACAATCTCAAGTCGGCGTAGTCGGCCCACGAGGGATCGCGGGCGACACGAGATGGGCTGGCGCGTTGCCAATTAGGTGGCTGCATCGCGAGATCTCTGAAATTGACCTCCGCCGAGCCCAGAGCTGACTCACCAACAGTAATTAAGATATCTTTAATTTGATCGACGATGTTTGTTCTAAAACTACCTTTGAGAGGATGAATATTTAATCATATTACAATGGAAAAAGATATTCAGGAAAGATATGTAGGATTTTACACACACAAACACACAACTTTTTCAGTATTCCGCACATATTAGGAAGGCGGAACCTAAGCAAGGAAATGAAAATACTTTATATCCGCGAGTGAGAATCGAACCACAATCGTCACGTTTACAGTTCTACTAAGCTGTACTACTGCGCCACGACCTCATGTATTCATAATAAAAGAAACACGCTTAGCAATCAAACAACAAGCAAATGTCTCGCAAATGCATCAGGTTAAGCACGAGGTCAAATAGCTGGTATAATTGAACATATACGAGTATATAAGTAGGTACTACATCACCTACCCACCAAGTAACCGATAGTGTTAATATGAAAATTCCCCACATGAACGCGGCTGGCCGGTCTCCAATCAGGTGCGAAGCGTTGCGTTTGGCCATAATGCCCGGCTAATAATACGCGGCCGGGCTCTCCGTTTATAGACTAACGAGAATAGCGTGGCCACTGTTATAAATGTTCCTGTAGCACGCCGTAGACGTGCTAAATCTGGTCGGTGGAGCTTTATCCCGTACCATGTACCTATAATATAATGTATGTATGTATGTATGTATTTGGAATTAGAAAATATTTTTGACGTTTTTAAAGTCTTATTCCACATTAAGGACAGAAGAATACTTATTTAGAAAACGTATTAAAATTTTGAACGTAGCGAGATTTGAACCTACGCTTTTTGGAAACCGTCCGTATTTTTATATTTACTTAGAAAATGTTCAATTTTTTATACGTTTTCTAAATAAGTATAAAAATATATTAGTAACTACTCAGCAGGTAAACATATGTGGAACCATTACTACATTTTGGTAGATACAAAAATATTATAAATGTTGGTGCATTACTTAAAACTCCTTGCATAAAAAAACATTCCTTAATTAAGTGATGTATATATAAAAATTAATGAATTTTAATATTCATAGGTATGCCTATATTCATAAAGATTTTACTTAAAGATGTTATGTCTGGTGAATCTGAAAAGGGACCGAGTAATGCACCTACTGCTCTCCTAAGTTATACTTATAATATAGCATTGAACGAGTATACCTAAAAATATTTTAAATGTAATTTAATCATATTCAGAACAATACAAATGTCCGTATAAACATATAATTTCATATGATAATATAATCATTATACATGTATGTATGAATAAATGCAAAAATCAACGCAGTGACCTTGCCTCGTGTGTATGCTGTCCTATTCGAATAGATCGTTTACCTCTAGCTGTCGTCGCTGGCCACTAACGATTTTATTAGTATTACATTTCATATATATGCGATAAGTTTAAAGCTAATTTTTATGTTAGTTCTATTGCTATGTTAGTTGTTTGGGAGTGATTATATTATATCAATTTTTATTTCCCCGCCCGTGTACCGAACACGAAGCTTGGGGTTGAGTCCTCTTCTTAATGCCCAACGTCCCGAATTAACCGGAAAGTGTTAGACGAGAAAAAGAATGAATCTACTTTTTCATTTTTTAATAAAATATATGACTAGCCAGAGCCTAGAGAAAACCATTTTTTTCTTCACTTTTTCATCTCCTAAATCACTATGTCATTATTTGAAATATAAGCATTCCCCGAATATCTCATTCGAAATAATACCTACTATATTTCAATAAAGTAAACGATTGTTTTTCACACGTTTCTATTCCCAATTTCAGATGAATTTTCAAGACGTTGTGCATTAAATGGCAGAACTCAACGCCGTGCTTCGTCTACTATTAAAATATGGGGATAATTAAAAAAAATATGATCATTCTTACAAGTAGAGATCAAACCCACAACCGTCGCGTTTTACTGTCAAAGCGCTGAACCACTGCGCGACGACGGCATCATATATCTAATATTCATTTAATGAGACTTATTTTATTTTATTTATTTATCGGGAAATAAACGAAAACAGCTCACAAGGAATTAAAAATTTATCAATATTACACAATCAAGATAAATAAAATACGAAGAATAAGACTAAAAATAACATAATTATGTACATACAACATAATATATGAACAGCTGGTAGGTATCCAAATAATATTTTAAAATATATTGTTTCAAAATTTATTAAAAATGAATATTCTTTATTTCATTTCATGTTTATAGTATCTATAGCAGTGGTTCCCAACCAGTGGTCCGCAGAAGCCTAAATATAGTCCGCGAACGATTTTAATTTTATGACTGGGGATGGTGAGGTGAAGTTTGTGTTTAATTATCACAGTTAATTTTTATTAGGTATACCTACATGTAAAGTGGTCCCTGCTACCAAGAATGATATAAAAGTGGTCCTTGATCAAGAAAAGGTTGGAAACCCCTGATCTATAGCAACAAATTGTTTCTTACATTTGATATGCAGACACGTGATACGAGATCGAGTCTGACGCCGTCGCCTCATTCTGAATCGATTAAGATCAATTCGTAACATATTCAGCTACAAAATGCTAAATGAATACAATTCAAAGTTAGATTGAATGGTTATTAACCTAAAATAGCGATAATACTTGACTCGTTAACTTAACTTTCAATAATACTCAATTCTTCGCTCTGATACGTCAAATCAGTGTTGAGATCCGCCGTTCAGAATGCAATGTCCCGAAATCGTATGGACAGCGGAGAACATAGTGTCCTGACACTCATTCTTCACTCTTTATACACTCGTTGCAAGTAACAATGACAACAAGTGGTGTAAACAAGTAGAAGTAATGTGACATAAAGTTATCGAAATAGTAATTAAAAAGATCGCAATATATTGTACATTCTTATCGTGGAGGTATTCTTGTAAAACGAGTTTATATTTGAGTATATTATGTACTTTTGATGATTCCAAGCAATTGATAATTTCTTTTATTTTAAATTAGTATTAAAAACATATTCTCTTTAAATAAAAAAAAATATTTTTAGTACCTACTCGTACAGCATCATAGCAAAGTCTTATTACGTTTTGACCAAGACCAATCATAACTACGAGTATATAACCTACTTTCTACTAAGCTAGCCTAAAAGTCCAAACTCTAAGTGACAACTAAATTGTACACTCTAAGTGACAACTAAATCGTTGTATATAAAATATTAAGTTCAAAATTAAAATAATTGGGCTATAATTAAAACAATGTGCAAGGCACTTCTCACCTGCTTCCGCGCCGTCGAGTTAAATATTAATTATTTCAAAATCATTTGCAAATTAAATAGGTAATAATTGAAACGAGGTCGCGGACACGAAACGCTTTTTCGAAACCAAGGTGACGTAACTTTTTCGAAAAGTGCACCTGACATTTTTGGGCTTGTTTTTTTAACATTTTTGAGGATATAATAAGAATTGCGCGACGTTAAAAAATGCGTGTTGAAAGGTTACCTAAATTATAGTTATTACACGATTCATTTCAGCATCGTTTTGCAGTTTCGAATGTAAAAATAATTGTAGTTGTACCTACTGAGCGAAACTTCGTTTGGGTCAATTGGTATTTTTTTTATGTATCCGTTCCCGTAAGAATTAACCAGGCCTTATCTTCCCCTACATATATGTCAAATTTCAGCGGTCTACGCCACCTTCTATTTATTGGCTTTGCGTTCGTGTCTGTCAGCCAGTAACGGAAGGTTCATATATAGGTAATATTCAATTTAATTACAAAAATAGTACAACTTGCAATCCCAGCGCTAAATTGCATATAAATAATATATAAAAAATATTTCAAATTCATATATTCTATACAATATTAGGTGTAAACTAAATACAATTTCCTTCATTTTTTTACAAGCAATTCTTTTACTTTAATTTATAATTATAATGTACATATTATTATTTTGTAATAATAAATTCAAGCAAGTATCGTTTCGGAACACGTTCATTGCCTTAATTAAACAAATTATCAAGAACATTCAGCTATATTTAAAAAAAATAAGAGTTAATACCTAAAAGAGTCATGATAAGGTTTAAAAAATAGGTGCCATTATAATTTCCATAATTAGCTGTAAGCGTGTGCCTTAAAGACTTTCGTCGTTTAAACGATTTTAGCTTAAAACTGTATGTAACTTTAAAGCAACATATTTTATTAAATCTTAGGAACTTCTACTTCGAATTAAAGAAATATTTTTCAGTTGAATAGTTATTACATCTGATTAATCGGTTTGATGTAAACGACGTGCGGTCTGAATTATTTTGAGAAATTATATCGTGACACGTGTCATACGCAACACTTACTTATTAGTTATTTCAATTTAAATATTTGCATCTAAATATATAGGCGGATCCATGTGAATAGATGAAAAACACATTTTCCAAAGATACTTAAGCTTCTTAAAGATATACATACAACTCAAGAAAAAAATATCTACTTACAGCTATTAGAAAAAGAAAAAAATACAAATACATATTTAAATTAATGTTTTAATTAGAAAATAAGTTTCATTAAATGCTACACGCGACTACACGCGAAATTCGCGTACGCAACGTTAAACCTCACTTGGCCCCACTAATTTATTTAAGTTTATGCGTAGATTATATATAGTGTGTGTTAAATGTGAGTGTTACCTAGCTAGCTATAACGAAATTTATCATTACTTATAAATTATTAATATTCATGCGTAAACCATTTACGCAATTTCATACTAAATTTATTTAAAAAAAACACTAATTATTCTTAATTATTTCCTCTATGATCATAATTCATTTAAGTTATATAAGAAAGAATTAAAAATATTGTACTTGATCCTTTTTGTACTTATAGAACGAACGAATACCAAATGTTCACCTTTTGTTTAATTTATTAAAAATATTATATTCTTCTATGTTATTTAATGGAAATCTATATAAATAGCCATAGATATAAAATTGTTTCACAATAAAGATAAGTTAACATACTTTTTTATTAGATTCTATTTTAGCTTCAATGGAGTTAGTGTCTAAGGTTATAGTGATGTAATGTTTACGATCGCAAACTGTTTGTACGTAAGTTTTTACTAGTAATCTCTGGTTACCTCTAGTAGTAAGTACTTAACGCTCAGTCACGATAAAAATATCTTTAAGTATAGATATAGAACAAATCACTAGTTTTTAATAATAATACATTATTAGTTTTTTTAAATTTGGTTATTGGAGCACGGCGTAGAGAACACGCCGTGTTATATCTAGAAAAGTGAGTGAAAAGTGGGAAACGATTGTTTTACACTAGGTTCCCTCTGCCTATCCAATGGTATATGCAAAGTAAAGCAATTATGTTTATATAATAAAAAAGTTAAAGTTGGTTAATAAACAATAAAGTAATATGGTTTCCAAAGTTGTATTTTAATTATAAATTTGTAAATTTAATGTGTTATTTGTCATTTACATAAAAAATGCGGCAGCCAGTGGCACAAACCGGCTTGTTGTAGTGCTTAGCGCCCTCCCTCATTACTTCCTCCCACGACAATTGAGCTAACCTTTGCTCTATTCACTAACCTACACGCTGCCGTCTCCGCCTCTCAGTGTCATGTATTTTATCTAACAAACCACGAAAGGTCAAACTAAATAATTGCGAAATACAAAAGTCAACGAATTATAATAAGGGTTTAGCGTAGGGTGTACCTAAGTAGAAAAAAATAGGTATCAAGCAAATCTATACTTATACTTAACAAACGTATATTTTAACATAATATTATTATTATGCGTCACATGCAAAAATATGTTTTCCTGCATCTAATTATAGATTTGAAACTGCGTAGTCAATTAGTAACCTTTAATCTTTATTATATCGTTAGGAGATATTCGGTCATAACCAAATCTACAGTTGATAGCCATGTTTAATGTACTAGCTTTGTCCGGCTTCGCCCCTGTGCAAATAGATAGAACTAAGAAAGCGGAAGATGCTCAAGTTAACACTGACTCAGGTACGCAATGGGTTGGATAAAGATGATTAGCGTGATCTAAATTTAATATAGCCGAAATAAGCTTGTATCCTTCTCGGGAATGTTTCTTTATAGAGTAAAAGGAAATTTAACTCCCAAGAGCGAGTTAAACTCAAAGATAACCCCATTTGTCGTGTCACCAGTTTCCGGTAACACTCCTTTTAAAGCAACGCCTAGATCAGCATATTGGCCTTAACCAACGAATGGCCTATATGCGGCAGTGTTTCCAGGTCGATACGACATGAGTACCTTTATAGTGCGCATATTTACCCACTTAAAAGATCACCAACGCACCTGTAGTTCCTCTGGTGATACGGGGGTCGGCGGTGATCACTTACCATCAGGTGGCCGTTTCCATAAAAAAATTCTTAATCTTACCGTCTCGGTTAAGTTTGACTATCCATTACGAAAAAGAATCTTTCGATTTAAACCAGTAGTTTGTGAAAATAGCACATTCAACTAAACAAATTATTCAATTTCATAATATTAGTATAGTAGCATAGATTAAAAAAGGCTATAAAATTATGAGAATAGAGTAATTGTCCAGAACTAGGATGTAAAATTGCGCAAGCGCAGCAATAACGTTAGTGACACCGTAAAATTTACGATGTCATTGGTTGCATCGTTAGCGTCCTCCATCCGTCAGAGCGCAGTGCAGCTGCTATATTTAGCGCGTTGGCGACTAGACATCATAAATTTTCATAATGATCCCTCCGCCCCCGTTACCTAATTCGGACATATTAAGAGCTAACGATAAATGACCGTACATTCGCTATCTTCGAATATTAATATTGATAAGGTGATTGCTGTCAACTATTCGGTAAACGTTCTGAACTGCCCGTGTTGGCATTATGAATTATTTATTTATTTTAATATAATAGAAATTTAATTTAATATTAAAAACATAATATAAGATTTATACCACGAATCGCCTCTGCAGTTTTGGAGAACGGAGAATATGAGGAGTTCTTTAGGAAATGGTGGGGCTTTGAATGTATTTTAGTTATATGAGAAAAACGTACTGTTCAGTCATCCACCCTTTCTATTTTTTTGTCTGCTTTCCTACTACTCTTTCCTGTACTTTTTGTACATACTTCAGTTGGAAAGTGAAATCTAATGCCGTGTTTGTTTTACAGGAGTGAAGAGTAAATTATTGTAGATTTGATTTCTTATGTGTTATCTTAATGATCATTACTATTAGTAAATTATAAAAACATTAACTTTATATTTCTACATATTTATTATAGAAAAATTGTTTTCAAACATTGTTTGGTATATTCTTATAAATGCAAATTATGTGAACATAAAAAAACATAACAAGGGCGAGTGGTGCTCGCCCACTGAGGGTTCCGTACAAAAATTGGAGATCTCGAGCTTTTTCTGAAATTCAATCTTAGCTTAGCCAGAACCCTTTCATCTGATACCTCACTTGAACTAGCGCTTTTAATATAAAATGTGGGCAACATTTTTATGGCTATTATTCTTTAGGATTTAACCACAAATGTATAGTTTTCAGACTTTTTCCTGAACTATAATACCTGTAGATGCCAGCTGCCAAATTTCATAATTCTAGGTCAACCGGAAGTACCCTATTGATTTTGATTCCCTTTATAGTGTCGAAATTTTGCGATATAAAAGGCCATATTTTTATTTAAATAGATGTAGAAATATATTTTTTCCATAAAATCACGGGGCCGTAGATCTGAGTATAAGGTTTAAATTCCAACTCGATATCTCCAAGCGTTCCTGAGATAAAGGCTCTTGGCAGACATACAAACAGACGGACAACAAAGTGATCTTATAAAGGTTTATTTTTTTTAAAAAAAGTACGGAACCCTAAAAACATACTAAATATATTGATCAGGTCGTGTTCTGAATTTTAATAATCTAAAAATAAACACAATGACGCACATAGTTACTAATTAATTTTAAAAATTCGACTGGGCGCAATAATGGACCGTTTTTGGAAAACGAAGGTTGACAACGTGTAGTATGAAGGATATTTAGGTGATTATAAAACCTATACTTTCATTGGATATCTTAATACTGTTACATTAAAATATTTTTTGAATATTTGAATTTTCGAAATATGTTAAGTAATCATTTGAGGTCTTCAGGTTTATGGACGAACTTGCTTATTATACCTGCAGCTTTGACCGTGTCCTCAAATGGGTATAAATAATGAGAACAATCGTACGACTGTAAATGAGATGAAAAGTTTTAGGTTTGATTCCCACTTGAAAAAAATTAAATATGGTAACGGGCAAATCGCTGCGTTGAGTCCCGCCACTTAACGCGCAATGCCTTAACACGTATTTGGCGGTAAGTATTTTAACAGAGTGTTTTGTCACTAGGTTCCCTCTGCCTACCCTGCGGGATACAGCGTGATGCCATAAAAAAATGTTGGCTATTACACATTCTAATTATATCTTTATTTGATTAATGAACACAAAAATGAAATTTCATTTAGAACCAATAGCTCCCGAAACGAAACGTAGCTATTAGCAAAGAAACGTAGAATAGTAAGTTGTCCAAAGTTAAATATAAACAGTGTCATTTTAAATGTCTAAAAATATTTGACATTGCGTGGAACTTTTGTTATTTTGATAAATAAAGTCGCCACGATTTTATTATCATTAACAGGAAAAATTTTACAAAATTAATAATACTATATCATTCTTTTTGCATGCTCAAAATTATCATGAAATGGTGTCCAATAAATATTATATTTGCACTAAATCTATTGAAATTATTTATATCTGGGGATAGGAAAAATTATTAAAAAAATTACATTCATGAAACTTATTTATAGGTATATTAATTATACTATTTCAGTCAAATACGTTAACAGTATTTTAATTACGTAACAATACATAGAAAACAAGCAGCTATTAGCAGAATAATCTAGGTATAAGTACAGCCAGGGAGAAGAGTGTGACTGTAATCATGGTTGTGGGGTCGATTCCCAGTCGGAGGAATGAAATATTTGTTTTCATTTCCTTGTTTTGGTAACGAGGCAATGTCTCAAGAATTCGGCGAAATATCGAAACGAGTATCTTAATGGAGAATGGTGTGTCTTAATGCTAGTTAACCAAGTTAGTGGTCGTGGGCGGCGGTAATCACTTACCATCAGGTGACCCGAACGCTCATTTGCCTTGTCCTTTTCCATACAAAAAAAAATTGCTTATGCCTCTGCAATGTGCGGAATACAGCATGATAAATAAAAAAAAACATTAAATTCAAGGCACTGCAGGTCTTTATCATTTTATTCCCTCGTATTGATCGAACCCACTACCATCGCGCTCCCTTTCAAACTCGGTGACCTCTACAATTTTGTTAACTTTCTTCATAATAAAATCAAAGTTTACAATATCACAACTGCATTAAATAATTATAATATGACACTAATTATATACGATTTTAGTTCAATTAATAATTAATAATTTAACTGGTCCGTACGAATGAACATTAAATAATTAAATAAAAAAGTGACTCATAAGTTATCGAAGCAAGTTAGTTTAAATGAAAGGACAAGTCGATGTATACAGCATGGTGACTCTGAGTCACAATATGTATTGACTATTTAGTGTCATTTGTACAACCTTCAGATATAAATAGTCAAAGCTGTAAAAATATGTAAATGCTTGATTAATAAATGCGAATGAATTTCAAATGGCAGTAATTTTCAATCATCTGTGAAATCTCTTCACCTGCCTTAAGATAAAAAAATATTTTGCTGTTTACAATGCATGTATGTGAATTAAGTGAACAACTTACAAAACTGTGTTTTGTAAGTTGTGATGAGACGCAACGGGTGTGGGTTCAATTCTCACTTAAAAGAATTCTTTTAAGAATTCTTTAAAAAAATATTTCCTATTTCCTCGCTCTGGTGCATATGTACAATGCCTTAAAAATTGGGCGGTGCGTCGGAAACAGAGTGTCTCAACACTAGGTTCGCTGTGCCTATGTTGTTATATGCAGGTGCAATGTGAAACTATGAGTACTAACAACGATGCTATAGGGTAGCATAATAATAGATTTTACGATGTCATAAGACAACGTCACAGAAGCCCAGCACATGTGAACCGGCCAAGTGTATGTAAACGAGAGATTTAATTACAGTGTCTTGCGCAATTTGTATGAGATTTAAAAATAATTATCTCAATTGTAACATTAATCATTCACTCGTGCCGGATTACTTTCGTTTGTTACTTTATCTGCTTATCGATATATTCTCAACTAAATATATAAATCATATGTAAAAATTAATTACGTTGCAATATTATCGTGAAATAATGTAATTATTTCTTGACTTACAATTTTAATATTTATTTTGCCCCAAGGTTGACAGTAGACTTGGATATTTCAAGCGGACAGACAGACCGATAAGAAAATAATCCTATAACTCTTATAGTGTTGTTCTGTTTCCATTTTTATTTTTCATTTGAACCCTTAAAGGAAAAATTGAAGGTAAGAAAATAATAATTGTGAAATTTGTAATACTGGACACTTATATACTTTATGAGAATATCGTATAAGTTTTCAATAAGTGGAAGCCCAAAACAATAACCTAGGCATATTTTCGGACTTTTATAACAACTCGGTTGAGCTACAAAACAAACGAATACAGTTCTAAATTAATATTTAGAAATCGTCTTTAGCACAATAAAAATCAGTTCTAACAAGCATTAAAGAATTTCAATGTAGCTCGATAAAAAGAACCCATAGCTCAATTGGGGATGAGCGCTTGTACAGCATTCAACAAGCGCAGGTTCTTTTTCTGCCACATTAAAATACACTTTCCTAACAGTGGAATAACATTTAAATAATCATCAAAATATATCTAGATGATCTCTAAGTATTCTCAAACAGACGAAAAATAAACAAAACCTAAGAAGCGTCGCTTGTTGCCTCGTAGGTATAAAAAGCTAATCTTGTATTGTGACATTGGCAAGGCCGACTCGAGAAGCATCACACGACAAGTGACAAATAGTCTATCACGGACGGAGGCGACTTCCGACTGCGCAGACGCGGAAACGCTGAAAGCAATTTCGCGCGCCACTGCCTTCTAAACGGCATAGATGATAACTCACAGCTGCTCCTCTATGAATACCTACATTATCTTATGGCATTCATTCATGAGAATAGATGTATCTGAATTCAGAATCTATTTGTGTTGATAATAAATTACTTTTTAGGTTCCAATTTGCCATCGTGGCGCAGTTGGACACTTGTTGACTGTGGGCGAAATAAAGATCATAACAAAGTAACGTATCACTATTTTTCTCTCACGTTACATAGAATATTGATAAACGTTACAATATCTTATAAATTGTAAATAAGCTATAAATAAATAGAGTCGGTTATAAAAACTAAAACGGATTAATAATTTATGATGTTAATTAATAAAATAATACCCAACAGAGCTGACAGGTTGCCCTTCGCGAGCCCTACTGGTACACAAACCTTGATCTCCATACTTGGCAGTTACCGTCAAGGCTCTATTAAGTTCCTTGTGTTTTTTTACCGGTGGCGGAAGCTTAACGTGAATAGCACTTTGTGTCTCTTGTTGTTTAGGTATTTGTTATTGGAATTGTTTATAAATAGTATAGAATTTTATTATTTAGTTCTCAAAATTACTTTGTCATAAACAGATACTTAGACGAGCAAGGTAATTTATAGTCCACGTGCCTCATTACGTTCGCTATACAATATACAATAATAAAAACCTCCTCTACTTCTATTTCTTTAATTCAGAGACATTGTCGCACTTCTTCATACCAGAACCAAGAAAACATACTAGAAATTAAATTCCTCTGAATGGTATTCGAACCCGCAAAAACCTTAGTCACTTACAAGCGATGTGCGTCAAAATGACATCATACACAGATTAAATAAAGAATAACAATATAACCTACCTATTACATATGAAAAATCAAACAGGTATACCTAGAAGTAGGTAGATCCACGAGTCGAAGTAAACTCTATTTGCGGGGTATTGACGCCAATGCGGTTAGTGAGCCATACAGGATAATCAAGTTGGACCATTACGAGGCATTTTCATATGAATGAACATCAAACGAGCGACATGACTAAGACGAGGTAGGTACCTAACTATTTTAATACCAGGATCTAGCGGTGGCGTGTAAATAACAACGCAATAAATATAAACATTTTATTTGTAACTCTGTATGTAACGACTAGTTTTTGTTTACGATCATTTGTAGAGATTGGGCAATTACAGTTTGCATGTGTTAATGTTTTACAAAATATATTAAAATATATGAGCACAATGATGTGTTGTACGTTTAAGACGTAATGTTAAGCATAATGCTCGTCTGAAATCTCGATTAACATGAAAGGGGAAAATAAAATGAAGCCAAGATATGTTTAGACACAATATTTTTTTTTTCTTTTTAGAGTTTTGTACCCAAAACACACAGAACTCTTATAGGATCACTTTGTTGTCCGTCTGTTATGATCATCTATCTGGAAATCGCGTGGAGATATCAAATTGAAATCAATAACAAATATCCGGTGCATGGTCCACTAGTGCAATGAAAAAAAAAGATTCTAAGTCAATACTGCAAAAATCAAATCAAAAGCAAATACTGCAAAATTAAAATTCTGAAATAAAAATTACTCAAACTTAAAAAAAAACGTGCGCGTCCTTCATTATCCAATACATAATGCGAAGATGGGTCGCTGTCTAGACAAACTTGTGTATTTATTTCGGTGGTTGCGCGTGCGTCATTCGCGAGACGCAAGCAACTCGTAACGCGAAAAAGAATCCGCAATTGTCACTACTAATAAATGAAGGCACACAGTACACTTGTACCTGATGTGAGACGCGATCTCTGTTGACGGCAGCGTTGTACGCAGACGCCGACTGTGTGCCGGCCAACAATAACAAAGGAAATTTTCAACCAAGGTTTAGATTATTTAGAGTACGGAGTAGAGCATTCTATAAACGATTACAGATTTCTTTCAAATGCTTATTTATTCTCCAATATACAATTTCCGCATATGGGGGCAAGTATACGAAAAGCTCCCATCAGTAGACATGTACCTCTCTAGATTTCTTTCAGCCAAGCCGTAGAAGTGAGTGAAAGCTACTTATAACAAGAAGACAAACAAGAAGAAGAGAGAATACAAATAAAGCGGTAATGCAACTAAAATGAAATAAAAATAACTATTTATAGCTTAATTTCGAAATACGTACGTATGTACATATATTGAAAATCTCAACACTATACTTTGTATCATTAGAGTTTAAATATTCATAATTTCCCTTAACAAAACTCACGACCTACCTTTTAGGTATAAACTATAAATGTATATGACTAGTCGACATTCTCCGTTGAGCATAAATTTCTCTTAACTCTAGTTTCTGAGGACATTACGTCATCCCTATAAACAACGTGAGTGGGCTAACAACACTAAATGTGACTTGATGATAATTGTTATTGTGGCTTGTGTCTCATGTTTACTTAAAGTTTAGCTGCGTCATTCAAATATTCCATTTTATTTCCCTAGTTCTTAGATAAAATGTATGTTTAATTTACTTAAGTACAGGTAAGTTAGTGAGGAGTACAAGTTATCTAAATGTATTAGTAAACATGTATTTAGAACCGTGAGGCCAGTCGCGGCACACGCACAAGCGTGTGAATGTACGCGACAGATTGTGGGTACCATTCCTACTCGAGAAAATTAAATATTTAATTGAATATTTTCATTTCTTTGCTCTGATGGCAAAAAGCGCGGCGTTGATTTCCACCATTACAATACCTCCACCAAACACACAATACCTCCTATAAATCGCCGAAAAGTGTCTGAGCACTAGACTCCCTCTACATACACTGACACAGGCGGGATACAGCGTAAAGCTGATTTATTTAGAACTGCTTCATTGTTTTTTTTTTAGGGTATTGTTATATCTATAGGTTTAAACAGGCTAACACAACAAGTTATATAAAAATACCGTTATTATTTAAGCTTTTAACACATGATGCAAACCAAGGCACACTAATACTTAGATTCATACGAGTATTTCTAAATGATATTCATTATTCCCATATATACTAAATATGCAATTCAATACTCTGCAATCCGTCTGTGAATCCTGTTCGTAAAGTGTGCCAATAACTTGTGCACAAGTGATCCATCACGGTTTCCGGCACGAGGTCAGTGGCCCGCCGCGCGCCGTCCACCACCGCACCGCACCGACTCGCCTCTGGAACGCTGACTGGTTCCAATGGGTAGGTCATACGGAATACCTTCCTACAGAATCCAACGATATAAAATTGAATGTATGAATAAAGTCTTTTATATTCTATTCTAACAGTTCTAAAGAACGAGGAACAAGCCACACATTTTGACTAACGTATAGAGTACATCGCATAAAGAGGTGTAGTTGGAAACTTGGCTCTACATTTTTTGACAATGCGAGACATCGTCTTGGCAATACTTTACATGAAAATATTTTTGATAGGTTTTACAAATTTTATTTAAAGGCAGAGTAAACTTCGTCTCCACATTCACTTCGTGTTACTTTAAGACAGTCGCTCTATTACGTTACGTTACGTTAGTTATGCATATAACCTTCGTAAATGATAACCTATAAAATTTTATAATTTTTTCAATAGTTTTAAAGGATATAAAAGCCTACCTATATTAATACAAAAAGTAAACATTGTACTGCAAGCTCGATAAGATATATAGACATATGTAGAATGTAGGTATATCATCGCTCCTAACATAAATTCACTTATAAAACGATTTACCTTACCAGCCTACTTAAATGTTACTTTTAAACTTATCACTACACACTCTTGGTCCGAACTCTCTTTTTTATATACACAATTGATACCTACCATTCGTGGTCAAAATGCAGGTCAAAATTAGCGCTATGATTATGGGTTCGTATTCCATTCAGGGGGCACATGTGTCACATAAATGCGACTCTACTTTTTTTACTAAATTTATATTTTACTATAATTGTTTGTTTGGGGTGTTACGAAAAGTTCAGTTTATCCACAAGCAGTCGGCAGTAGTAGTAATTAAATAAAATAATTTCTTTAAGGTATATAAAGTAAACTGTCCCAAGTAGTTAATTTAGTGGATGAATGTAAGCATGTATAACAATAGGCGTCATGTAAACCGATTGCATAATAGCTCTTTTTGGTTTTTGATTCTTTTTTTTAAATTTCAATATAATTATGGAGCATTGACGTCAATGAACTTTTTTGCATAACCTACCTAAATGTATATTGCAACACATTCGGCCATGTGTTTTTTAGTTAGTATTACGCAAGGCTTGAAGGTTATTTGGGCAAAATTTAAAATTTTTAAATATTTCTTGATATGATAAAAGTTGATAAATCCTAGAAAATATTTGCTTACAATTGTAGATAATAAGCACAGAGCTGTATCTGTTGCGATAAGACTGTTTACTGAACCGTTTAATATACATAAGTCATTATCGCGACATAATTTATTTGTGTTAACTCTTGGAACATGAAACGATAGTATAAATCTATTTATAAGATGTTGTGATATATGTACACAGAGAGTTAAAACTACTATCATCTACTTGTATGTTTATATTTATTTTTTTAGACGGACAACGTACATACGAAACTAGAAACTGATAAATCCCACTGGAACGGGAATAAATAGGCATTTCAATTTTACGTTAAAGCCCACGCAACATAATTATGGACGACGACAAGTATTTAATACAAAAAGTACCCTACTTAACTAATGTTTAGATATTTTAAAATACAAACATAAACGACAATTACAACTATTACATTGTTATAAACAATATAATAGAAAAAAACGAATGACGACTAGATATGCTTCGATAGTAGAGCATACGAGCGCCACGCGGTCGCTTCATGTCTAAACAATCGAAATTAAATAAATGACGTCTTATCAAATGAGACTATTTATACACATTTAATTAAAAATAACGCGATAGTCTCTATACAGTGATTGTTTTAGATATCTGGTTGTAGGGCATGGCATTTTGGTTGGCCAAAAAAACTTTTAAGGGAAAGGCTCTTAAAAAAAAAATATTTGGAAAACATACAGCATTAATTATGAAATACAACCAAAAACAACAAAAAAGTATATAAGAAAATCTATTTTATATAAGAAAATCTGATGTCTCTCTACATTTTGCCACTTTTATTTTTTTCTAGAATTAAGAAATTTATTTTGTATCCTTTTAATTGATTCTTTATTTTAAGTATACTGAAAACTTCCAAATAATTGAAACGTAGGTAACCCAGATGTCATTAAACATAAAAATCGATAATAATATAAGATTTTGTTGTTTGTTTTGTTAATAGTTGCGATATCTACTTATTTAACGCCCTGATTCATCTTGCTACATGTGTGATTGAATGCTATAGTTATGAATTTAAATTCGTTCAAAGGAATGTAAATATACTTTAAATATTTACATTTCCACTTTGTACTTAATAAGAGGAAGTCGTTGAGTTCTGTCACCAAATTGCAATATTTCTATCAATCAATACGTGGAAGAAAAATTAAAACTGAATGGAAATAATAAATAACTAAGAATGTGAATTTCATTTGATTAAACGAGTCCAATTCAAGTATGGCAAATAAATAAGTTATGTAGAGACAGTAGATATCTTCCGTAACTGAAAGACAACGTACAGGTGAAACTAATTATACTGAGAATGTTTCTATAGATTTTAATTCATAGAGTATAGAAGAGCACTAAGAAAGAGAGATTTTCTTGCAATTCTTAGAGAACTTTTTAAGAACGGGAATAGGGCAGATTTTCCATTTGGCAACGCAAGTCCACACAAAGTTGAGGGCGACGACATGTCTATTAATATTTGTGATCAGTAGTTGTATATAATAATGATTAAAACTAACCTAACACAAAATCAATGATTTTCTATATTTTTGTTTTCTCGCTTGAAGTATCATTACGTTTATTACTAAGATAACCAATCCAAAGGGTTTGCAATTTATTAAAATAGGTAAATATATTGTTAAATTTAAGCTAATAAAAAACACTACTGTTTTTATTAAGTTTCTAATCTTCATTCTAAAACATTTATACTAGCAGTTCACCTCAACTAAGAACAAAATTCATTTTCTAAATTATAATTTATGGCATGTTCGGTGTATTCATATTAACACACATCTAGTTCGACTTATTGAGCAAGTGGCACAAGCTAGGATTGCATTGTAAAGGAGAACGATATATAATCTTAATATAATTCTAAAAGTAAATCGTGACAACACGTATGAAGTAATTTGCGGCGATATCAACCGAAGAAAATGATAAGAACCGAACACGGATACAATACGCACACAAACGCAAGACAACGTGCCGACGAGTGCACACCCACACCAGCGCGAGTTATAAATAGCAACACCGATAACGCAAACACACCAACACACGCCCACACACTGTACGTGAACTGTAATAAAAACATACATAGGCACGTCGAGTGCGCTATGAATAAGACTCAAATTGAAATGGAACCATACGATTTGTTTATATAAACGCCGGGCCACGGCCCACAGCGCCAGATCCTAGTTTCCTAGGCCGGAGCGCCGGAGTCAAGGCGAATAGAAAGCTGTTTGCGAAAATATTGGGTCCCGGCGAGATAAGGAGCCGCGATCCGTCCGCAACTAGAACCACCACACTGGTACCGGTTCTGTCTAGTTCCAATAATAGGCCGAGGAATGTCAAAGGATTGCGGACTCACCTAAATTGATGACATACATGGCCTGGGAGCGCTCGAGCCGCTGCGCGTGCTCCACGGCCTGGTAAAGTCCGGAATCCACTTTAGACACTTTGAAAAACTGTATCACAAACGGTATCCACTGCGCTCGACGCAAGCATCTTATGTCGGCCGCGGCACGACAGATACGACACGACGCACACGACACGACACTGAGCACGTCGCGCTGGGTCGGACGACGGGCGGACACTGAGTGCGCGGGCGCCGCGCGGCCCGTGCGCCTCATTCACGCGCCCGCAGCGCCGCCGACCGCCGCTCTCCTAGGGAAAACGGCGAAAATGTTGGCAGTGGACGCGCGGCCGCGTGCGCCAGAGGCGAGTGCAGCGACACCGAACGAGCGATGACAGCATCATTGTTAACAGAGGACTCGCTAGATTACAAGTTCACGATCTAGAAACTAGCGCGAGTATATCAGGTATTGATTGATCCACTGTTAAAACCGACGCCGACGTGTAAACAGACGCCGCATACGCTCGACTATAATAATACTGAGTTATAGTAAATAGGAACGCTTAGGTATCGATTAGTTTAATAACAATCGCACATGTTAAAAGTATTGCAAAGATTAGGTCACGGCTTACGAGGATAAGATGCGGAGAACATTTTACCTCTAGACGTGACAGACCTCACGGTTACAACTTATAAGCAACGGATTGAAAAAACTAGCACGACGCGGGGACTTCAAAGAAGACAACCGGCAGTGAGCATGCCGAACATACGCGTTCGTATATGCGCATAAATTCAATATTCAGGCGACCAACAATCTACAAAAACTCCCTTTCGTAACTGAATACAGCCAGCGCTTTCTCATATATTAAAAAATATTACCATAATTACAATAAATTATAGAAAACATAAATTAAGGTCAAAATGAAAAAATGCATAATGAATGCTCGTGTATAATAAATACAGTAACAACATGACATTTACACTTTACCTAATTAGGAAGCGGTCACGTTATTTTCGAAAGAAAAAATACTTGTTAAATTCTTTTAAAGAATCTAAAGAATAATTAAAATCTCTCCTGATTTGAAAAAGAAAATAAGTTTTGTTTTTCAAGATCTACGTTTCAGAAGACAAATTAAATTAATCTACTTTAGGGTATATATAATCGTGTATCGTTCCTAGTCACAAGTGAGTGAACATATTATGCGCTGCCCGACGCCCATGGTGACGCACCAATTGCTTATCTATCCGTATCTACTTAAATTATAAGCGATAAAAGAAATGTTTTATTTAACTAAAAATATTTGCATTTAATGGCCTTGCACATCATACCAATGTAGAGAAAAGGAATAATAAGGCTATTAATAAGATATTCAGTTCCGCTAGTTATTGGCTGTCAAGTGGTAGATCAACGCCGCGCTTTTACATGCAAAATGTGGAGCAGGCATCTTGCTATTGTGCCACAACGACCTCAAGGGCATCCGACAGTGTAAAATATAATACTAACAGTGAAATAAGTTCCCACACAAATTGTAAGGTTCGAGGTACGAAATTATCTTAGCATAGCGTCAAAGTCGAGGCCACACCGCGACGCGTCAACGTGACGCGCTGCCGTGAAATAATTCAAGTTTTTTATTAGTTTATTATATTATTTATTTTGTGAATAATGAAAATTTCCATTGTTAACAAATTTAAAAATACTTAGTAAAAGATTAAAGTATGAAAATATTTCTTATCTCTCGTAAATTTAAAGTATTGTATTCAAATTCCAAGTATCGTATCTCATCTGCTATAACATTATGTAAACATTATCTGTTCTTATTTATAATTTTACTCAGGAAAACTAAATATTTTCATTCTTTGAAAGCCGCACTAGTAGAATCATTTGGAATTTAGTAGAGAGAGGAGCTCAGACGGATAATGCACCTTTAAAGGTGCCCCAGTTTAGGCACGGGTCTTAGATTTTCACCCTGCAGCGCTTGTGAATCCATGAAATACTACAGTACTTTCTTCTAAGGAAACTCCGCAGAATAATAGTTACCAGGTTTGTTTGTCCACCTGTTGGTGTTGGCGTATTGAATAAACATTAGGATGAAAGACAGACATTTTAAACTATCACAAGACCTCGTCGGTCGGGTCTTATATTTTTTATAAACTTATGTTGTAAATGACATAAAACCAGACTACATAAAGCTAAAAAGAACAAAAACAAACCCAATAGTTCATTATGATAAAGGAACTCATTATTCATTCATGAGAGAACCAGGCTACCTAAATTTTGATATCTAAATAATGTTGATACAACTAAAATTCGACGATCAATGCTATCTCTACTAATATTATAAA
This sequence comes from Heliconius himera, assembly GCA_021202915.1. Taxonomy (NCBI): domain Eukaryota; kingdom Metazoa; phylum Arthropoda; class Insecta; order Lepidoptera; family Nymphalidae; genus Heliconius; species Heliconius himera. The sequence goes on from JAJHJA010000057.1 coordinate 56,838, forward strand.
GCTAAAAAATTGGTTAATTGAACGCTCTAATCTCAGGAACTAATTAGTTTCAGTTGAAATATCAATTTATCAAGGAAGGTTATAGGCTATATATATTACATCACGCTAAACGTTTCGACGATTTCGATTGAGGCATACATAGTACTACTTTGGGTATTAAATCAAAAAAAATTACCAAAAGCAGATAAAATTTAAACATGTTTTAAGTTCTAAATGTGTTATGTAAAAAATACAATATATCAAAAATTGTAACAAAAATAAATAAAAGTCGAAAATGTATGTACAAAATTCTGACAATTGCCATTCTGTCACACACTTTACAAAAGTTAAATACTTCTCAGTAGCGAACAAACGATTGCCGCTATCAGTAACCAAATCATCGGCGGTGTCTTATTTAGTTATGTCATCAAACTCAAAGCATTTATTGCCTGCCGCACTCAAAAATTTTAATTAACATATAACTATATTTTTCTTATTTTAAACGTCAATTGTATTTTCCGCATATAAAAAGCTAAAGTATGTTCAATAGATAAATAAATTTGAATACCTTATTTGATATTGACGTACGGAGTTCAAGGGTGTAACTTAATTCAACAAATTCTGTTTTTATAACAGAACCAACCAAAAAAGCAAATAATTCTTGTGTAATGTATCTATTATATATATATTATATATTTTTTTAATCTTCACACTTTTTCCGTGTCGCAGGAAAGCAAGAGAATTGTAGTGTTAAATCACACCGTTGCTTATTTTAACACGCTTTTATTAGGTCGAGCTGTAACAAAGTATTTCTATGTAATAATATCTAAGAATTTAAATTACACGTACTTCTAATTGTTGTATCATCATAAAACTTGGTAATTATATAAAGATATAGAGATGATAACACAAGTTTATGGTACCATCGAGATGATCTGATGATGGAATTAGAGTCTCGAGAAGTCGAGTTTATTCTCATGTAATTCGACTTATTAATATGTTAACCGTTTTTTTAGTTTTGACTGAAGAAGATTGGGCTGAATAATTAGATAATAGTTTTGAACATTGTATTAAGTGAGCAACGGTAATCAATCTAGCACTACGTCTACCAGACTACTTTTTTTTTAAATTATCGAACCGCTTAGTAAGGTGTTTTCATATATCTTATATCTATAGATATAAAGGCGCCATAGAGCACAAGTTTTTATTTATCTTGTTATTTAACTCATACTTATCATTTGAAGGAAGTGATAAACAGAATTCAATTAAATATTAGATAAAATTAACTAATCAGTTTAATTTTATAAAATGATACAGATAATAATATGAATTCATAAATGTAGGAAATGGGAAAAAAAATCTGCACACAGCACCCTGCTGTGTGCAGATTTTTTTTCACATTTCCTGGCAGGCAGAGGGAACCTATTATTAAGGCACTCCGTTCAGCACTTACCGCCGAGTTCTGGGGCTTAACTCAGCGCCGGAACAGGTAATATGTTGTTTTATAATTACTTTATTATCTCTTTTTCTTATTTTATTTACATCTTAGAAGCAAAAATCTTCTAAATGTTACGATATATCCAATAAATTAACCTACATACATATACGTGTGTATGTATGTTCTAATTGAATAAAACTTGTAGTTTCTAAATGCACTACTCAGGTAACGAATCCATGACCTTTAGTTGTGTTGTCTAGTAACCAACGGTAAACATTCAATATATTACTGATCGCATTAAACTGTTCCTGCAATTCATGTAGAAGACCGAACGAGCGCCGGCCCCGAAACCCCGAAAATCCACTTGTATTGATATGATGTGATGATTATATTCGCACATTCAGGAGTCTGCCGTTAATGAATCGTTTATCAATGAGACTGAACTTGATAATTGCATGATAAGAAGGACAATTGTAGACTAGTTACGTGCATTGCGATAAAGTATCCATAAAAAATATAATTTTTTATTCATTAAAAAAAACTAAAAGTATATTTTTTTTTCTAAAAATGAAATTTTCTATAAATTTAGATGTATGTAGAATATTTGAAAAAAAATCTATTTATTTAAACGCTATTTTGTGTATGTGTAAAAACATATGTACCTGTACCAACTTTTGTCGAATGTGAGAATAGAAATCGTGGTACCTCCTTAAAAAAGTACACATTTTCCGTAATTTAACCACTATTTAGCCTCATTAGTCATATTTTATCATTAGTTACATGAAGTACATATTTAATACATATAAAACTGTATTTTGCAAATTTTGAAATTACAACAATGTTACAATCACAAATCACAGTATAATCTAAGCATAAGCATTTATCCGAAAGTGGATCGACCCTACAATCATCGTGAGTACAGTCAAACACTAGACAACTGTGCAACCTTGGCGATATTTATCATTTCATTAAAAATAGGCAAACCAATATAAAAGTAAGTTCGCACTTCGTCCTCAGTTATCAAACCATCATCAGATATTTAAAGGCGATGAAACAGCGGGTCTAGCTGGCGCCCTGAGTGGCGACTGTATCGTTACTCACACGTTGCCGCTACCGGCGTACAGATTAATAACACGATGTTTACTTTTACTATAAACTGACTCAACTCTTGGCTGGACGCCTGCCGGCCTGGAGCCTAGGACGGAAGAGTGAGCACTGATCATTTACTATACTAAAAGTATATTATGAAACTCACTTTATGGGAGGCGCAGTTAGCGTATGACTGTTCTTCTTCATGTCAATGCTTAGAAAATTCACATCATATTTTGCCGGTATTTAGCCTCGTTGACTGCGGTATTTCTTGCCTTAGTCAAGTCGTCATACAAACAGATGAACGGACATATGACGCCATAGTCGCAGGTTGATTGGATTGGATTGTTCAGAGCGTATCCCCATTTTACGAGGTGTTCTTTGCATCGGCCAACCTGGCTCCGTAATCGATTAAGCGACTTCCAGGTTTACCACTGCCTGTTGTAACTTGCGGGTAAACACTCTTTGTGGGGAACAAAGTCCAAAGGTGGGTGGTTTGACTGCCATAGCTGTTCCCAAGCATGACTCGGATTACAATCTAAACATGTGGTAGATTTTATAAAATTGTGGCGACTTTTCAAGCGGACACGAGGTCCGGTGTAGCCATAGAGTGGATGGCAAGAATCATTTTCCTGACGCAATTTTTCCACAGAACATGCCACCTCACGTTGTACCCTAGGAGGCGCTATGCCACCCAGGGGGTAGACCTTGTTTAATGGTGTGGGTTTAAGGCAACCAGTAATTATTCGACAGATCTCCTTAACATGAGTGGAGCGGTGCCAAACTGGACACGAGTCTGAGTGAACTGTACCCGCAGAAGAAGATTGAGCAAGACCTGTTGTGCGAAGTACCTGTGGAACTGCCCCTCAATGTGAAGTCAGAGCGATAAATTATTTTCATTTTCTAGCTCTGGTTACAAGACGGTGAGAAGTGCGGTGTTGAATACCAAAGTTCCCTTCCTCTCAAAACACTATGTCTAAATTTGGGCGGAAAATATAGGAGATACATAATACCATGACCGATATTAAAAACAAACAATATTATTATACAACAAAAATATTCTTTAACATCTAATATAACCTGAATAATATTCCAATAACTATTGCGCATTTAAAACAACGTACATCGTTACAAATTAGTAATAGGTAGTTATTAGATAATTATGAAAATAAAGGTTATTTCAGGATTAAGAGGAAAAGGCAGCGCGTCATCTCAGGCGCCGGTAGTGGCGTAGAGCGCGCCGTCTGACACCGGCGCCGCGTACTGAAATAACTTATAAACACAACTCAACACTGTTAAATAATTTAACTTAATCGATAACATACGTGATACAGACCTTGAGGCCAATGTTCAAGGGCCTCTCCATTATAACTATTTTTAGAATTCAAATGGATGTAATTACTATGAAGACTATGACAGAAGTTACTATAAGCGATAATGAATAAATACAGTTTTAATAATATCTGCGTTATTTTAATATAGTGTACTTTGATAAATAAAAATATCGTTTGTCTCATTAATAAAACTATACTATGTAAAGTAAACATATTATACAGAGTGTTTTTGTCAACACCACTTTAAATTAAACCACAGTTTTAACTACTCTATAAAAACCTAACACAATTAAAACAAAAGAGATTTTTTCCAAAAATGAAAGTGATTTTTTGAAACAAAATAATTAATAAAATGATGGTTGTAAAATAAAACGCCATTTGTCAAGGATTTTGAGAATACAAAGCGGCAGATTGGCAACGGTTAGTAGTATTTTTATAGTAGTATATGTTAACATTATTGGTATCTATTTGTTACTAACTCGTAACTACGTCACACGACATACAGTATGGATCGTGATCGTGAACATCGTGAAATGAAAAAAAAATCCTACGTCTAAACTGTTGAAGAAAGTGAAACTTGTAAGGAAGGTAATATTTTAGCCTATATGCAGCTCCCGTAAAAGGAGAGCAGACGCTTCCATCCTGTATAACCTATTAAGTAACCATTATTTACGACTTGTTTAAAAATTACAATAAAATGTATCTGTTTAAATTCCAAAGATCAAATTATATTAATCATTCCAATAAATCTAAAACAATCTAACCACAAGAATGTCAACTACAATTTGCATACCAACAAAAGGATGCGGTTTTATACAAAAAGTATTATAAAAACTTTTATTGTAAGTCTGGACAGTATCTATTTTCATAGAAGATGACGCGCGGTGGTCCGCGCTGGTGAATCACTCTGGGAAATCCAACTTCCGAGGTGTAGTTGTCACCGTTCTTGCTGGCTCTCAGTTTCGTGCGTCAATATTGGCCTAAATTAACTTTTTTCTTTTAACTTGTTTATTTCTAATTTACACGTAATATTGTATTTCATTGTAATTAATAATATTCTATTGTTTTAATAGAATATATTAACATTTTTGGTGCTTGTACATACATACCTATAACTACATAACATTGACAACACGTTGTAAATATATTACGTAAAAGAGTTTCACAATGTTATGTTACTTGACCATGGATATCTAATTACAATATCACTTTTTTCTATCACAGATTATCACTAATGATATAGAGAGAATGAATGAAGTGCCAAGCTTTACAAATATGATAAATTTCTTTCGCTTCTTCTACCCCTATCAATTACTTCCCCTCAACACTGCAAGTGGTTCCTCAAACATTGCACCTAATCTTCCTCCAGTATTATTCACATTATGTTTTTTGAAACCACATAGTTCTTTTTCTTTTCTACTTTTACTCTTTTTTTATAGAAACTTAGTATTAAAATGATTAATAGACATAGATAAAATCAGAATGTTCTTTCTTTCAATAGCTATTATTAATAAGATACTATAACATCTACCAATTTTATTTTACAAGTATATATTAAATGAAAAAGTGTATAAGGAAAACGAATAATATTATATAAGTATAAAATCTTCTAATCTTGATATATTTAATTAAATCGATTTTCCTTAAAAAGTGTTTAGTTAATAGCGAATGGCGAAGCTATGATAAATGTTTTAATGTTACTTTTTCAATTTTCTAGAATAAAGTAAAAAATAAGTTTCTGTTTCTTGTTTTTCCTGCATAGCACATCATTCTCTACTTTAAGCCCTAATTTCGACGTGCCCAAACCATTTGAACACGTTCTCCTTCAATATCACCGTGACATGCTTACTGGTATATTCCATTCTGTATCTGTTCAGTGTGCATTAGGTCCGCCAAATTAACTACGCATATCCTACGAAGACATCGCATGTCTACATCTTTTATATTTTCTTTATTCTTTTCCTATATAACATCCACGTTTTGCTGCCGTATAACAGTGTCGGTACCAGCACTGCATCGGGTACTATAAAAAATGCAGCTATGCTGACGTTTCGCCGTCTTTTTAATGCATCCAAGCTACCATTAATCCCGTTGCCGACAACAGTACACCTTTCTAAATTCATTTCGTATCTTCCATCTCTGCAAAACATACTCCCCAGATATCACTATCATTCATTCAATTGTTCTAATATCTTTGTTTTTACACAAATCGATCATTCCGTCCATTGTCATAATCAATATATTTTTCCCGACTGCTAAGGAAGGGTTATGTTTTTCGCGCGTATCTTGTATGTATGTAATATTCTTTATTACCTCGTATCTCCTGAACCGCTGAACGGATTTACATATTTGAGGTATCGTTAGATTCGTATTAGCAGCCCAAGTGTTCTTAGATAGGTGACGTTAATAAAAAATAATCATCACGGCTGTGGTACGCCATTGGACTTAGTGAAAAATTTTTTTTTCGTTTCGAAAACCATAATATGGGTATCAAATTGAAGAGCTCAATCTCAGGATTTCAAAAAGGTATATCATGATTATCATTACCATAATAAATTCTGACAAAAAAATGTAAAATAAAAAAATATTTGTAAAAACAAAAACCCCGACTGCATCAAACTAAATAGAAAATAAACAAGCCCAATAGTTTATTAGGATTGACAGTCGGGACCTATAAGTAATTCTTCAATCAATAAAATCTTTACCAGGAACCCCGCATAATTTAAAGAGGTCCCGGCTGTTAATCCTAATAAACTATTGGGCTTGTTTATTTTCTATTTAGTTTGATGCAGTCGGGGTTTTTGTTTTTACAAATATTTTTTTATATGATAATTTTATATTGATCTTAAATCGAAAATTCTATTATTTTCATAATTTCTAGGTCCCAATCATATCGTGTTGACGACCTCCAAACTCCAAAATGACTTCTAACCAGTTTGCCTTCAATCCAAAAAAACAAAAAAACCGGTGACGGCTATGCGATATTTATCTAAAATATTTAGAAATCATCCATACCAGTAATTTCATTGCAAGAGGCAAGGTATATTTAGGAAAGATTTTCTTTGAGGGCATTGTTGTAAACGGTATTTTCTCATAATCGTCAAGCCAATAGTTATACATAAATTGTTTTTTATAATAGAGTAAACGCTCCCTAAACCTTTTTCTTTAATTTTTGAAAATTAGAATTTACATTTCTGATAAAAAAAGAGAGAGCGCAGTCATTTTTCTTTTCTAAGTGAAATCTAAGCAATTGTGTTAGAAAATTGACCACTGAAATTGCACCTAAAAATCATTTTTTCCTTTTTTGTTCGTTATTGTCAACTTTTCGCTTATTTTAGATTATTTAAAACGAAACTGAATTAAACGTTGTACTTTGCCAACTACACTTAAAAAACAAATCACACATACAAGCAAACACACGTCGGTGTAAATCATTACAAAAAAAAAATTATAAAAAAAATGTGTAAAGTGCAGTATCATTAGAAAAATAACAATTAACATCATAAAACAATTTGTATGATAGATAATAAATAACCTTGTCACAAATAGATTTTCGATATACGTGTAGACTGTAGAGCCTATTATTTAAACAACTAGTTTGAAAACAAAGGAGTGCTCTATATAAAAGAGTCGTGCGTTAGCGCAAATAAATCTTGTATTGTTTCAAGTGTGTAGGAAAAAAATATCTATTATTAAAAGAAATCAAATGATTGCTATATGTATATTTAATATTATAATTTTTCCCGACTGCTAAGGAAGGGTTATGTTTTTCGCGCGTATCTTGTATGTATGTATTATTCATTATTACCTCATATCTCCAGAACCGCTGAACGGATTTACATAATTGAGGTATCGTTAGATTCGTATTAGCAGCCCAAGTGTTCTTAGGTGACGTTAAATAAAAACAATCATGGCGGCTGTGGGACGCCATTGGACTTAGTGAAAAAAAAAATTCGTTTCGAATACCACAATATGGGTCTCAAATTCAAGAGCTTACTACGAGGATTTCAAAAAGGTATATCATGATTATGATTACCATAATGAATTCTAACAAAAAAGTGAAAAATAAAAAAATATTTGTAAAAACAAAAACCCCGACTGCATAAAACTAAAAAGTAAATAAACAAGTCCAATAGTTTATTAGGATTAACAGTCGGGACCTATAAGTAATTCTTCAATCAATAAAATCTTTACCAGGAACCCGCATAATTTAAAGAAGTCCCGATTGTTAATCCTAATAAACTATTGGACTTGTTTATTTACTTTTTAGTTTTATGCAGTCGGGGTTTTCTTTTTACAAATATTTTTTTGTTAGAATAAATTATGGTAATCATAATCATGATATACTTTTTTGAAATCCTCGTAGTAAGCTCTTGAATTTGAGACCCATATTGTGGTATTCGAAACGATTTTTTTTTTCATTAAGTCCAATGGCTCTCGTATTAGCAGCCCAAGTGCTCTAAGAACACTAATACGAATCTAACGATACCTCAATTATGTAAATCCATGCGTTGTCTATTTGTCTTTCAGTTACGCAACGCAATAGTTTTATCTATACACATAGATTATTTTTGCCTTTTCAATTTTAAAATTCAAGTGAAATTGGTGGAGCTATTGAGTGTTTGTCCACGTCTAGATATGCTTTATTTAAAAAAAACTATCTTATACGCTAAATACATAAATACGTAGAAATGGTGGACCATCGTGATTGCCATTTGCCAATAAAAGAGGAAAAGTTTAACTCTACTGTAAACGAGTAAATATATAATAGTAGATAATCTTCATATCATCACTTGACAGTTCCAAGAATGCGCGAGCGTGAGAAGAATACCATACTATACTTATTACCTTTACACTCATGACGAGAGAAGTGTAGCAGCAAAATACCTTTCCATGTGTATTAGGCACATTTCCATGCTTTTAAAACTTATGCAAAAAACAACTTCATGTTCTCTTCTTTCGAGGCTGTCGTGGCGCAGGACCATAAATGTACGAATGTAAGTGCGACGGACGTGGAATCGATTCCTACTCGGGAGATTGAAGTATTTAATATTTTTATTTCCGGCTCTAGTAACGAGGCAAAGGTGGGGAACGGAAGTATCTTAATGGGAACGGAGTACCGTAACATTAGGTTCCCAGGATGCCTCCGCCTATCCTGCTACGAGTGGGATAGACCGTGAACCTATAAAAAATGTTCTTTCCTGTAGCGCTGTACAGCTGCATTTTCCCTGCTGTTAAGACACTGCGCTATGCACTGTCATCATTAAGAACTATTGCATGTTGAGTGGCGGAACTTAACGTCGTACTATGTCCACCAGAGCGGGGTAATGAAAATAATTGAAATATAATATTTCCCCCGAGTTGAGATCGAACCCACAACTGTGGCGTTCACTGATCCACGACGGCCCATACAATTAAAATACTTAATAAAATACTTAATAAAATACTTAATAATCAGTAGACATTACGATAGAGACCTTAAGAAAATGCTTATAATGTCACAACATAATTTATAATAATAATAACCACAAATATACACAAATTGATTACAATTTGTAAATACACATCTTATCTAAAAATGGCATAAAAATGCATTTAGCAGTAACAAAAGACTTTAGTAGGAGAGTCCAATATCAAGTTACAGAGGTACATCCTTGATTTGCTGCTATAAATTGGCTTGGTTGTAAAATTGAAATCTTCAGATATTTTCCACAAATCCAAAAAAATATTAATGAAAAATAAAATTTTGATACTCCTATTAAAATTGCTTCGATTGAAATATAAAATAAGTAACGAACATAATACTCCGTCTAGACACAAATCATAATAATTAAAAATGTGAACCTTGAAAGTTGAAGCGCACCTTGAAATAAATAGGTACATTTTTTTGACTCTGTATATCTAATTGCCTTCTACGTATGTACATAATAAAACAGTAGTAATGACCGTCTGGTACACTTGGGCACATATTTACAAGTCAAATTTTATTGAATTTCTATATAGTTTCACGTTCTTTATTTCGAAAGGTTTAAAAAGTCACTGAAATTTTTTATACATACATAAAATCTTACGTTACTGAACGACTGACAGAAAATGCATGTAAGATAGGGAGAGTAGGAGAGCACTAGGAAAGGATTTCTCACAATTTCTACGGGAACGGAATTATCCATTTTATGTCTAAAAGTTCTCGCAAACAAAGTTGCGGGCGATGACTAGTTACATATATACACGATGCTCCGAGAAGATCTTAGCTAATAAACTCAATGATTCCGTTATACTTAAGAGTAAGCAAATGTCATGCAAAAATACGCAGAAAATATATCACCTTAAGATTTTGGAATTCGAGAAAAACTAAATACAAGCAAGTAGAATATTATTTTTACAGTGTTTACCTGTAGTTGATACATTTGGGCCTGGATTGACTGACATCGTGGTAGAGTTCAGTAAGATCTTCACAGCACTGTCACAACATAAATACTACATATAGGTACTGATATTATGTATACATCTAACGAATACAGCATTTCATTCAATTTACAATTAATAATATTTCACTAAGCATAATATTCAAAAGCTATAGCTAGATCAAAGTTATTTAGTAAACAACACTATAGCAACTGTTTGTATGTAATCTGTGGGATATAATATTTGTATTGAGGTGTAGCGCAAGACATACGCTCTCCCCGGCGGTTAGGTACCAACTGTCGCGTACCGGTTGCCAGGCGCTAGGGTGGGGGTGGGGGTGGTGGAAGGAAGCACAGCCTCCAGCCAACAATAATTATGTAAGGAGGGTTGATGCTATTTTTAGAGTTAAGGCGAACACGTAACTTCGTGAATTTTACAATGTTTTAAGCTGAGTGAGTGTTTTGCACTCTATTTGTGGAGCTCTTTCTCCGGTTTCGCAAGTACCAACCCCCAATATTTGTTGGACTGAACTAGATCAAAATCGCATTCTGCAGTGACTCTACGTAATTGAACATAAACGCTTTTGAAAAGAGAGCACATTTAAAATTCTACTTGTGACAATAGGAAATAAAAACTTACCATAAAATAAACAATAAAAATCTATTATCATCTATCGCAGAGTAAAATATGACAAGCGAAGAAGCGTAGATATAGTACAAATGCACTGTAGTGGGTATCTGGGCGAGAGAGCCGGGCGCCTCCCTCCACGTGCAAGCCACCCACCGGCCGCATTTAATTAACTCACTACAGAAACAATAAACGCGTCTAACCGATAATAAATACTTATGGACCTAGTGTTTATTTTGATTAACTTGCTCAAAGCAAATCTCTCATATATCAGAGCAAAATGTATAATTATTTAATACAATTTACGCAATAACAGTAAAATTAAATGTCTCTGTAGCTGCACGCTTTTCGCGGTAGGCAAAGGGATTCTGTCGGGGTTATGGAAGAATCTCCCGTAGCCCCGCGGGTTGTGGCGGCCGTGCAAGAGCACTGTGAGGTTTTAGTGGGTAGTGTGGACAGTCTACACTTGCCGGTCCATGAATCCTACATGATCCGCTCGAGTCTCCACTAGAGCGGCGTGCCCGTAAAATGGTTTCCTCACGATAAAAAAGGGTAGGCAGAGGGAACCTAGTGTAAAGACACTTTTCCTCACAAGTTTCCTACTTTCCGTCTAACTTTGAAGATATTGCGCGTGGGGTGGTGGAACTTAACACTTTGAGAATGCTCTACCAAAGCGAAGAAATAAAAATAAGATGACTTATATTACGCATACTTAGTTGTCAGCTTATGTGTATTTACTTATTTTGCTATTTTTTGATGAATTACTCAATCAGTTTATATAACCAAGTTAAGAGAGAGGTTATGTAACCTCACTCCCTCAAAAAAAAAAAATTAGCTTGGGACACTCATATTTTTATACTTTGGTACTATCCCAATTATTATTTTTGTTGTTTTAGATGCCACAAAGTAAGAGGAAAGTAACTAGACTTAAATCCAATACGGATCATAGAAGATATAAAGAAGTTTATAGTACAACGATGGTCCATCGTATAGGCTGCTTGATACCTCTACGCAATGTCGACATAAATGGTCTTGACAGACGGACAGAAGAACAACAAAATATTCCGCTTTTTCGTTTGGACGTACATAACCCTAAAAAGTAAGAAAAATCAATTAAATAACACGTCAGTTCCAGTAGACATATACGGAGCTTTGCATGTTCGACGGCAGACAGAAAAAAAGGAGAATTGAATTGCACAAGCAAATCATTTTGTCCATATATGTACAGACAGTGAACAATTAAAAATAACTGCAAACTACCGCCCTTGCAAATGAGACCTTGCGCTTGCTATTCTTCGATCACTTATGTAATGTTGCAATCAATTAATACACAACATTGTACGTATACAAAGAAACAGGAACAGTTACAAACAATATACAATACAAGCTTTCCGCTCTTAGCTTCGCCCGCGTGATTTCCCAAATTTTCCATAAGATATTTTCTCATGGTAAAAAACAAAATCTACAAAAATAAATAATCATTACATTTGTTACTGACCATCAGGTTAAATTTCAAATTACACGTATCTTTGATAACGATATTTCATATAAAAAATTGTCCCTGTTAGGGGTAGATTTTCCAAAATATCTAGCGGGATTATATTGTATTCAACGATAAACGTATAAAATTAACATGTATAAAGTTTAAGTTCATAGAAAAAAAACTGCCTAGCTTTCGATGAATTCATCGTCCACCGCTGGTGTTGATTGCAGAGAGAATAGTTCGGAGTAGTGCCTGGAACTTGCGAGCCAAATGTAGGCTTTATTGGTCACTTTTTGTAACTTTTTAGCTTACGCTGTATAACAGAGTAAGTAGAGGAGCAGGAGAGGCATTTGAGGGATGTTGCGGAACTCAGCACCGCGCTATGCCTTGTTGCCAGAGCAAGGTAATGAATTTTCATTAAGGAATTTATTACCGCGAGTGATAATCTATCTAACCCACAACCGTAGCTTCTGCACTTACGACAGCCTCCGTTAAATTTTATAAAAAATCGTATTTTTATAGCGATGATGACAATGATGTGTGGTAAATCAGTATCATCAACGTGACCACTAGGATCAATTTCAATATTTTTATTTCAAGCTCGTTATTGGCACTGACGTTTCCCGTAGTATCCCGAAGTGACAATGATAGAAATATATTACACCGTAAAAAATATTTGATTAAGTAACATTTAAACCATGATATCATCTATTTAACAAGCAAAAGAAAAAAATAAATTCTTAAAAGTATTTGTAACAGAATGACTAATGAACGCAAATTCATAGATATCTTGAGAAAAGAAATTCAATGTCATCTGTCCTAAACATGATTGTGTCGATACTTTCTTAGCATACTTAGAAAGCGTTTGATATTACATGCGATAGTAACAGGTTCGTTCTCCTCCAGGAGTAATATTTGTAGTTATATTTTTGTTGCAGTCTAGGTAGACTAAGTTCACTAGATTATATGCGTAAAGAAAAAAACAGCGAAACGATGTGTCATGAATTCAAATAATATGGCATTATAACAAAATTAAAAGGCAAAACCAAAAAGAAAAACACTTGTTCGATACAGCTCTCGCGTCGGTAAATATGCTCAGGAAGCACCTGGAGTCACCCACCAACCTCCCTATCGAGGCTCGTCTGCGTGGGCGTGTGTTGACAAACTGAGTTATCGAGTCTATTTCTAGACGGAGCCACGCCCATGGGGGCAGGGCGGCCCCCCACCACGGAGCCTCCCCGTAAGCGCCCTTGACCTTCCGTATCCAAACAACCGTAGTCACAACACGTTGAGACAGTTTGCTTATTTGTTCCCTTAATGGTTTTTTGACAATTTATCATTTTTATGATAATTTGATTTTTATTTTAAGCTTTAACCGTGACGCTGATTTGCCGTGTAGCCCCAATGTGAAATTTAGTAAGCTCAATTTAACTAACTTCTCAATGTCCGATTGAACTGTAATTTGGATTACGAGTCCGTTTCTGATGAAATTATTGAAAGAATTATTGAAGATGAAAGAAGGAGATTGAACGGAAAAGCACCTTGCAATAATGATTTATTAATAAAAATGAGAATATTAAGAAAAAACTATAAAGTAAAAAATTAGAAATCTTTTGTCAACAACCTTTTAATCTAAAGGTAAGTTGCACTAAAATGTAAGTGATAATTTTATGAAATTGCACAACTTGTAGCGCAAATAAAAAACAGAAAATTAAAACTAACAACACTAAAATTAATGTCTTACTTGTTATCATTTTAGTACCTATAATTTTTTTTCTTAGTTTACCTTAGCAGAGAGAACCTATTTCCCTAGTCACTTTTTGGCGGATTCGCACCCAAATTGAGTGGAGTTAAGAGCTGTGTACGACACAGATGATATGACGCATACGAAACAGCTAACGTGATTTAATATAATAAATAGCCTATAGTATTCCTCAATAAATGGACTATCCACTCGGTGTCTTCATAGCGTGTTAGACGTTGATGTGATTTACTATATTATGTAGATTTTTACTTGCTTTCGAACATCTATACAAAAAACAGTAATAAAATCATTGAATCCTATTATTACATTACCTATATTAGTATTAAATACCGTTTATTTATTAATAGAACAACATAAATATCAGCTAACAGAATGCAAATAGCTAACAGATCAGATTGCTCAAGGGTCTTGTTTCAATATAATTTTAAAAAAAAAATTAAAAAATCTGCTTCACGCTGTATCCCGCACACAGCAGGGTAGGCAGAGGGAACCTAGTGTTAAGACACTCCGTTCCCCACTTTCTGCCGGATTCTGGAGGCATTGCATGTTGAGAATATGATTTCAATTAGTAAAAAATAACAAAGAACTGAAATTTGAAACGTAAAAATATATATATATTATTTTTATTTTTACTTTTTCTATTTTCTTTGTAAACAGTAAGCAATGTAAAGTATTAGATTATAAAATATCAACAAAGATTAAATAATTCGGAGATACAGCCACCATTCAAATATTAAGCTTAATAGACATGTAATAAAAGTAATTTATAAATACCTAAGTTATTTAGAAACAGCGATTGGACGTTGGACTGTTAAATTCATTTGGTAATTTCTTTCAATTTAAGATATTTTAATGATCTTTGATCATTAATTATTTGTCACCGACTCAAAGTTACTTAGGTATACATAAGTTTAATTTTGTTTTAGAACCCAATTTATAATTATGTTTAAGTTAATATTTAAGTGTATTTTTTTACTTCTTTATTCTTGATCGTTTTAATCTTTTTTAATAAAAAATATATACATATATTTAGTCATCCAACAAATGAGACCACTACTGTACACACAAAGAAACAAAGAGGGAACAAGAAATCGCTCTTACTTTCCTTATCTGAATTAGGAACTTTTCTTTAAAATTTATCAATTTCTAGATATATCTAGAAATTGCCCTATATAAATTTTAAAGATACATCTTTATCAAAAAAATGTACATAAACATCAGACGAAACTAACTACTCATACATTTAAATTAATGAGCAAGCAATCAGTTATCCTGTTTCTTTTTCCTCGTTTCTAAAAAAGAATTATTTAAATGAAGTACTCATTACAGTTGAAGCAGCGACAGGAATATGTGGTGAAGGAAAAAGAGGGTATATTAAAAAACGCGACAAATGGTGGGATGTTATTGTGCAAGATACTGTAGTAAAAAAGAAGAAAATATGGCAGGGTTATAAAGCCTCAAGTAAGGATAAAAGTAAAAAAAAATCAGCTTCACGCTGTATCCCGCACATAGCAGGGTAGGCAGAGGGAACCTAGTGTTAAGACACTCCGTTCCCCACTTTCTGCCGAATTCTGGAGGCATTGCGTGTTGAGTGGCAGAACTCAACGCCGTAGGATAAAAGTATGAGAGAGATAAAAAAGAAAGAGTATAAGCTGGAAAAACACGAATCGAAACTACTAATTAAGATGAAGCTTGAAAAGTCAGAGAACAAAAGAGATGAATGGTTAACGAACCAGACCAACAGAACCATAGAATGGTTCTGTTTGTCTGAAAAGAAAAAGAAAATCTTTATGTTTCAGGGAAAACAAAGATTTTCTTTTCTATAGAATGAAAGGTGGGCTTTCGAAAGACGGTGAAATTTTAAGAGAGCAACCACACGTTGTACAGCGATGGGCGGAATTTTATATGATGTGTGAATGTGATGACTCAGTCTCAAATAATAGTGAAACGCTGAGTCTTCCTTGCATGGCAATATGTGGGTAAAATAATCCAGTAACTGAGACACTCTGTTTTCACTTTTCTGACTAATTTTTAATACATTCAACAATTCAATGCCGCACTTGATCTTCTTCTTGGTGAAGAAATGAAAATTCTTCACTCTCGAGTGGGAATCTAACCCACCACCTGCACATAATATTTGCTTAATAAAAAATATTTACTATTATGCAAATACTCTAATATAAGATATTAAATGGCAATTCGACAAAGACAAAGTAAATACTTATGTGTACCTACAAAACTATATTCGGATTCGTTCATTAGCCTGAATTACCAAAATGTTTTTATATTATACTGGACTACTGAGTAGGTACTTAACTTAGCTTCATTTTCTTGGGGATTCTTACTTTTTACGTGTCCTTCCTCCAATATCTTTGATACTGTGTTTTCAAAGGTCAACCGAGGTCTCTCCCGACCTCTCTTACCGCTCGCTTTTCCATCATAAATCATTTTTAACATTTTTTTCTGTATCTCTTCATTGCGGGTTCGATCAGCTAAGCTGACTCCGCTTTTCCTACGAAGAGATGGCATATAAATAAATAAATAAATCTCCACAGCATTCATCTTTCTATAATTCTTCTTCTCTAATACCCACGCGTCGCTATGCAATAGCGTCAGTATTAACTCTGCATTGTTTCAACCAAACGTGCACAAAACCACAGAAAACTTCTCGGTTAAAGATTTTTTCATGATCATACGGAAGATCTTAGAAAGATCTTAATCCAAACACCCTCTTCCAGGTCTTAAGCCTCCTTGAGCCACTCACAAAAGCCCACAAAGCACTAATATTTTAGTATAAATTTTACTATCCAAGCTAATCAAACTAATAGCAATATGGCTTGCGCAATCTACTGTGTAAAATAACGATGACTGCACCTCGTCTATCGTGTGGGACCTCCCCTGATTTCCAACATAAATTGCATAAAAATCAAAACAAGTTCAAAGACGCGTGGCCCATCATATTTGATCATCTTGGCAGTAACTCCATCTGCTCCTGCTGCCTAACTACATTTCAGATATCCTATTGCACTCTCAACTTCTTTTATACTTATTTCGCCATCAGAATGGAAAATCTAGTGCCAAATGTGGCACCATCGTATGCAGAAAATAGTGTCAAGGCACCCCTTTCTCTTCTTTCGTCCTTACCTTATAAATTGAGCAAGTAATAAGTTACTACTTGATCAATTTGCGTTCCCACCGCATACAGTCAAATTACGTGTAGGTAATCCAAACTGTAGCTGAATCATGGCAATACTAGGAATCTGGGCCAATGGGCGTTATCTAAAAGGTTGCTTATCAATTCGCTTTATTCACGAATTAGTCGTTAGATGTGACCTTTCAAAAGTATAGTACTCCCACGTATTTGCCAAACGACTCGTTTTTAGTAAAAAATCCTAATAAATAGCACGACAGTCGACAATTCAATATTAATTCTATGTCAAGTTTCAAGATTTGTTACAAATGTAAAACAAATCTTGACACACAGTCTTCCATATGACCACGCAGGTATACGCTAGCTAAATCATAAATAATTTAGCATCAAGTTGTAGTCGATTATTAAGAAATATATAATATACTTTATCTTTTAATTTGCTTGGATGGTTTACAAAAAGCGCGGGTTCTAGTAATTTAAAATATTAAAATGTTTAAGTCATTAGTCGTATTAAGAGCTATTATATTTAGTAGCTTAAAATACATTAAACATTAATTATACTCTAATTAAATTAAAATTTTGGTTTCCCAAATTAGTTAGACTGACCTTTTTCGGTCGCTACAAAACAGGACATTGTAGGGTGGCTTTCGTTTTTTTTTTAGGTTTTTCTCGACGTCTGACTTTGCTTTCGTTGTTTTAAAGATTTAATTAGTGTGGCAGTCCGACCGAAACAAGGGTTTTAGTCGAAACCGAAACCGAACCTTCGACTTTGCCCTCAGGTTCGGCAGAAAACGGAAATCGAAACGGAAACTTTTTAATAAACAGTATAATTAAAGAGTAACTAAAACAGTCGATAGAGGTAATCATTACCAATTATTTTTACCCTAAAATTGCATGGTCCGTAGTTTTACTATTTTCAAGATATAAGCCATACAAGTTTAATTTTAAGGAATAAAACATAATATAAAATAAAAATATTTTTTTCAATGCGTATTGGTACTTTTATGTATTTTTTTTCTGCGAAATAGCTAAAAGTTTTTGCGTCAAATCAATGCCAATTGCCAATTTGGCAAATCTGATAATTTTCTAGGACTCAGCACACTAGTCTTTTACGAAATTGATTCAAGCTGTCATGTCGCAAAATATTACTGTTCCACAATGTTTTTTCTCTAAATGTTACGTAGAAAAATTTAAACGAAATATTTGTTTTGTCCTCTTTCATTCGATACCAAATAAGTGATATTTCAGTTATTCATTCATCACTGGTACAGGTATAATTTTCACTTTAATATTTTTTTGAAAACTAGCGTGCTGTGATAATCACGGAGAAACTTGCATCGACCGACCATATTAACACGTCATACAAATTGTAATGGCATTCATAACAATTTACATGAATAATAATATAGGTATGTTATGCGTAGTAGCTTGGAGCTTGCTAGCTAGTGGAAGCTTACAATCTCTCCGCGCAGCACGCTATATCTATCATTTAGATATATTTTTTTAGATTCACGCTATCCTACCGCTTTTAAGACACAGTTCCCCACTTTGCATCGGATTTTCGAGGCATTGCATAGTGCCGTCAGCGGAACTGAACGCCGCGCTTTGCCTCGTTACCAGAGCGAGTCGCGCTTACAGTTTTGTTTTTGTTTTGTATTTTTATAATATTCATATAAAAGTACAGATAAGTTACATTTATGCAGTAGGTGCGGCATGAACAACTTATATTATGTTGTGTTAATTATAAAGAGGTAAACATCTTTGCCCACCTCTCTCTCTCTGACATTTTTTTAAATTTTCGTTATTCATTTCTCGAGAATAATATTACGCCATCGGTATCACAATTTAGTATTGTAAATTGGACTATTACTTTAGTCAGCGATTACATATTGATATCGTATCGTATCGTGTTTTATCTACAATCAATTTCTTACACTAAGGGCCGCTCAGAAAAACCCAAACACAACGTTAGCCTCAACTTTATATTCATACATGCAAGATCTATCATATACAAAAATATATACTCAAATACATATGTGTTAAAGTTTTTATGCCATTATCGTGCTTAGTCTTGTTTTGGATTATTATATGAAAAGATTCTCAAACGTCTTTAGATAATAATTAATAACTAATAAATAATATCGAGTACTTCCTGCCGAAATAATATTGTAGGTATCTTATACTCGCTGAATCGTGTAACGTGTGTAACGTGTTAAGACACTGCGTTCCCATCACACCGCCCAACGCCTCGCTTTGTATGATATGAAAATAATTAATTTCCCCCAGTACGAATCGAACTCACAACTGTCACGTTTACAGTCATTCTCCTCCGCCGGTGCATTCCGATGGTGTGACTCTAGTAGGTGTGGTAGTAATGACATGCTATCGAAATGCAGCTGGTAAATAAACTAAATATGGCGGTTGTCAATATAAATTGAACAGAAAAGATGTATTAATAGGTGTAGTAAAAGGAGGTATCACAACATGCTTGCTGTGCTTTATAAGAACAAAACATTTGAACATTTGACTACAAAAAACATTTTAAATAGTGTTTTTATATAGTAGTAGAGCACTTCTGTTATAGCTACCTCGTACATAACATCTCTTCATCTTGTTTTGACACTGCTATATAAAAATTACACACAACCCTTATAATAATGAAGGTAACCAAAACCAGATAATCAATCCAACATAAATTATAAAAAATCCAACATGATCCCAGCACACAAGTATAGAGATAAATATTTCGGACACGTGGAAGATGACAAGGTCAGGGGGGCGTCGAACCGGGCGGGCGCGGGGGTGCGCGGCGAGGGGAGGGGCGCAGGGCTACCGCTATTTATATGTAATCGATAGCGCCGCGCGGCCGTGGCCTTGCCGACATCGATCGTGACGAGCCCCCGACTCACAGCCCTAGATTTGTGGATGGTAGGGGTTTGTTTTGCAAGGATTTTGTTATTATATACTAGCGACAGAAACGCGGCTTCGCCCGCTTAAACTTAATGTTTACATAATTTGTAGCCTATTGCTATTCTGATATATAAATTATGTTACAAAGGTATGGACCGGTAGTTTCATCTAAATTCTAAATGCGTTCAGTAGTTTTCGCGCGAAAGAGAAATAAACATCATCTTAACAACTAATGTATTTTTGCATTAGAGTTTTTTTATTGTTTCTCAGTACAATGCCCTTAACTATATCAATAAGTAACATAATCATAGTCATTGAGACTAGTCTGGCGCAGAGGCACAAAGCGTGACTGTAATCGCGACAGGTTGTGGGTTCAATTCCCACTCGACGAAATTAAATATTTAATATTAAAATTTTCTACGCTTTGGTGTCGAGGCACAGCGCGGCGTTGAGTTTCGCCACTCAACACGCAATTTTTCCAGAATTCGGCGGAAAATGGGAAACGGAGTGTCTTATTCCCTCTATCTTGCCATATGTTAACCATAAACTAAATAGTGTCTAAATTATTATCAGATACTGTATTTTATATGAATGTAACATAAATATTTTTCTGTGGCATAGCAAAATGTGTTTTAATTAATACACATATTATAAACAAATAACTTAGATAAGTTTAGGTAACATAACTACCTAGACAATATACAATATTTATATTATTTATTAATTATATGGTGAACAATATTTAAAATTTCGAATTAAAAAAACATTTTATACAAAGGCATATTATATATAAATTAAAATTACATGAAATTAAATTAAAAATTTAATGAATAACAATTTATATTTATAAATTATGAGAATTTTAAATATAATTTTTTACAAAATAGGTATATATTTAAAGTTTTAGATAAAAATAAACATGTAAGTAGTAAGAACAACTTCAAAATAACTGATTATATATCATTAGGTGCAAGATATATTAATATGGTAATATTTAAAACTGATGACGGTATTGCTATTTATTGATTAATAAATATAATTGTGGAAAACTTTGTGAGAAACTTATGCCAATGCAAAATAATCTTAATGGGTGTCAATAATTTAAAAACTGTATATATTTTTTAGGTTCTTAATAAAGGCTTTGATTTTAGTATTATTTAATATAATGTAAATTGAATATGCAAGTCTTACCTTCACAAGCGGAGCTGCCTGGATCATCTGCCATATTTTATACACTATTCTGTAAAGAAATTCAAACTTTTAAAATAAATTATTATAAGGGAAAGTTATATATAATTGTTTTTTTTAAGATTTATCAGTTATAAATTACTTTAAGAATACTAAATATAATTGATCTATAAAGTTGTAACAAACAAAATATTAACATGTCCATATCATGCTCCATTCATTACTAAATATTGACTTTTTAATAAATAGATAATGAAAATAAATATGAATAATACATTTGGCTACTAAATATTTCTTTGACAACTGCTAAGCATATTAGAATTTAAGAGTGGAAAGAAACAGTGCGAAGGTCAACATTGTGTTTTGATGGTAATATTTGGATAAGCGGGAAATTACAACATCAATTATTCCAATAAACGTTTTAAATGTAAATGAAGAGCGAGGTGAACCCATGTGTAATATTTGTAATTTGACCATAATAAACATTGGTATTTAATAATATTACAATAAAATTAATAATAACCCGTTTCAAACCAGCTGTACTTTCAGGAACTTATACAAGTTTAACCGCAAACAACACAATATTATAGTATTTCACATGTATACAACATTATATATTACAACACGGTATGTCAACACATTATTAGAGACGTATCAATAAGTTTTATACAATTTTCTTTCAAATAACAAGAAATGAATGTTTTGACGAACTTTTGACATGTTACGTCGAAATATTACTGTCTTATTTGATGCGAGTTACGTTTAATACGCACAATAACCTGCACTGACCCATTTATTGCGGATCCGATTGGTCAAAAACATTCTAACTAGAATCCTGTTAGCATTCCGCCAATAGCGAACTAGTGATTGCAAATTCAACAAATAATATTGTTTGAGTAATATAAAGTACTTAGTTATACAGTGCGCAACGTCTCATTTCATGCAATTTTATTTTTAATTGATAAATGTGTATGTCTTATTATTTACTCACAGAAAAATAAATGTTACTTCGATTTCGTGAATTTCTAAAATCGCATCGTTTTTATAAATTACACTAGACCTTTTTTTTCTTGTTTTATCTATAAAAATTATTTAACTAATTCATTATCTGTACTTCAATTAACATTCTTGACAATGACATTGACATTCTAATGCTTGCTTGAATCTGTGAATCATATGTTTAATGTACGAAAACGTATAATACGCATAAAACAATCTAAGGATTGAATTGGTTAAGTGTTTATTGATAAACAAACAAAATGTTCTCCTCGTTTTTTGGCAAACGGAAATCTTCTCCAGTTGAAGACGATACTCCTCCTATACCTGGTGCAAGACCTGATGACGGTTTCGTAGTAGTTGAGCCTACACCTTCTGGGCAAGGAGGGCTTTATCCTAATGTCAGTGGCCTACCATACCCTCAGCGACCAGCGCCGTTACCGCCGAATCAACAGAGGTTAAAAGTGGATACAACTTTTCATTACTTAGATGGAGTTCCATTTACTCTTTCACGTGAAATACAAATGTGGGCAAACAAAGACACATATGCAACAGAAATTGGTGATCTATTAGCCTTCCTTACAAACAAATTAAGTCTTGATAGATACAATTATGACTTTTCTGTAGAAAAGAGTGTTATTAAAGAATGTTAGACTGTCATAAAATACATACTATGCATAAAATAATATAGGTAATGCTCCCTCTACGCAAATCATGTAGTATATAAAATAGAAAAAAGAATAGTAAAAGGAAAATAAAATATTTATTATTTAATGAACAAAAACAATGTAAAATCAAGCTACCACAATAAACCCCTCATAAGTACCTAAAGTTATTGCTATTAAATAGATTTCTATAAAAAAATATGCTTAATAACTTATGTGCCATTTATATATCCTTAATGTAAAAATAAGGTTATATCTTTGGACTTCTGAACATTTTTTGTGTCATATATATTTATAGTAAATAATTACATTAAATAATTCATATTTTGCATAAATCTAGATAATATAAAAATAATGACCTATTGTACTACCTTAAGTATCACTGGGTAAATAAAAAAATAACAAATTATAATCTTAACATTATACTAATAGAAAAAAAAAATAAGAAGATTTAAATAATTGTAATTTAGAAAAATGACATATAATATAAATATAATATACAGCCATAAATATTATTATATCAAAAAATAAATTGTTTAGTTATTAAAAATAATATTAATTTCTGTATAATTACCATAAAATTTTAAGTTTAAGTTAAGGCCATTCTCATAATAAAGATATTTTGCATATTTTAATAATTAAATATGTAATAATATATAAGATGAGTGCTAACAAATCATGATATAGAACTGATCATATTTCCTATCTACATATGTTATACTTAAAATAAAATTTAAGCTAGTTAAAAGAGTTTTATTTAAATAAACAATAACTAAGACATGAAAATAAAAATACTATTTAAATCTATCCACTTTTTTAGCTAATAAAATTTTATTTAAAGACCGATTGTGGGTTCAATTCTCATTCAGGTGAATAATTGAATTTAATTTCCTTGTCCTGGTAGACAAAGTATGATATTGAGTTCTGCCTCTCATCTTCAGAAATAGGCAGAAATTAGGAAACAGAGTGAATAAAGCCCTAGTTCTTCTGCCTACTCTGTTAAAACAGTTTTAAAAACCTAAAAAAAAAAACCCACCTTTATTAGTGTGTTTAAAGAGTTTGTTTTTATAATTTTAATCTATTTTATAAGTAAAACAACACCAAGTTTTATTTAGACCTCATAAATTTATGCAAATTAGGCTTCATCACAAAATAAATATTAATATAATATAATGATTACAGCACTTCTTCCTAGAGGAGATATATAATAAATATTCATATATCTTTTATAATTACATTATCTTAATACATATACATGGATTTTAAAATTTTATTTACTTATGTGCCAACATGCTCTAACACAGATAAATAGTGCACAATATTAATGAAATAATGAACAACTCGAATAAAACATTGCACAATAGACCCTTTGATAAATTTGAGATGGAAAAACTATCACTGTGATAATTGATTTCATACAAAACACTGATATTTAATAAGAGTAAAAAAAATAACCCTAGCATAAAGTCTTTAGACTGTTACAAAAATTTGTAAACTTTTAAGAGGATTGTAGAGTCAGCTGCATACTAAATACAGCTTATATAGTAGCGGCTAAGCCACATATAAATGCAACTATAATGAAAAAAGGCAGCCATGTCTTCATAAAAGCTCCAAAGCTAAAACAATTTTTAAAAATTAGATATTTCATTAAAGATAAAATTTGAGTTATAGGCCAATGTGATATTGGCCATTGGGTTTAACTATAAATGCAACAATGCTGGGTTTAATTCCCACTCACACACACACTGGTGACAAGACAAAGTGGGTACTTTTCCCCTTAACATTTGAGAATTTGTTACAAACAGATCAACAATGGAGTACTTACTACTTGTAACTTTGCTACTTGTGGAGTAATTCACATTTTAAAAAATATAATAAGTTTGGTTTACCTGACATATCTTGAATATGGTATCATGTAGAGAGCAAGCTTAACCATATTCCAATTTTTACATCCATCATAGCTCATGATGTTAAGTGCTGTGGCCACATGAGAGTGACAGTTATCATAAAATATTATGTGCTGAAAAAATTACACAATAAGATAGTAAAATAAACGTTATATACTATTGAAACATTAAAACTAAACTATTTTAGTACCATTCTTTTCTTATAAATCTCTGAGGACTCTGCAACAGCTGCGTCCCAACCAGCTTGTCCATTATTAGATTTTTGAGGAGATAATTGCCAGTATTTTGTAGGATTTCCAAATGCCATTAAATCTTCAGATACAAAATATGGGCCAGCAAAATCTCTAATCACACCATTTGACATACAAATACCCATGTGCCCTAAGAAAGGGAATATCCACCTGTAGAAGAAAAATAACAAGTATAACAATTATTTCAATTATTTTAGAAAACTATTAAGGTGATAAAGGCAAAAGTTAAAGAGCTCATGTATTATTTAATAAAAGAAACTTGCGTGAGAACAGGAATAGGTGTCCACACAATGCAATAAGGATATCTGGCTCGAGCATGATCAATAGGATCCATTAGTACAGCTTGTTCACGATCATTTATGTCTAAAGGACTACCAGGACTTTGGTCACCGTTCATTCTACGAAACAAATTGGGTCTAGATATCCCAGGAAGCCATATTATTTAAAATATTGCGAAAGCTCTCCGTATAAGCAATAACAATGATAAGTTAATAAACGCTAATTCAAGTATTTAGTTCAATAACAAAATTTTGTTTTTTTGACAATCAAAGTACTTATATTTGACTTATTGGATTTGACGTTAACTGTTATAAACAACAATTTTAATTTATCAACTTTAAAGACAATTTTATTGCTAAATAAGATTTTATATATAAGGCAGCCAAGTACGGCACCGTATATACTTTATAAGATCTAATAATAATAATCATCCCCATTTTATTAATTACGGTAACAGTTTTTCTTGACTAATTTTTAGCTGTGACTTGCATATACTATTTGTTAATCTGTGCGTTTTCTTTATAAGAATGTCACTTGTTTGTACCTTTGAGTGTTCCGTATTTGTGATTTGTGAGGTTGTCAGTTTGTCAGTCATATCCCTTTGGGCATATGTGTTCTGTGGTCATATTGTATGGATGTAAGAGTAATGAAAAGAATCGATTAAATAAAAATAGAACTTTTCTTTATTTAATATAATTTGTAAATAATCGATATTAATAAAAATAACTAATTGATTTCTGTGAAAAATTGTTAAAAAAAACAAAATGACTTAAAATTACATGTTTTACACTTTCTAAAATTAAAAGTAAGATATTCATATTAACAATTTATGGGTTTAAAATTAAACTAAATGATATGAAAAATAATGAAACAATCAAAAATCGAAACAAATGTTATTAAATTTTCAAGGTGAGAAATAAGGAAACCAAATATCATTATTTATACAAATTTTCAGTCTCTCCAAAGTCCAAACGTTTTATTATAACAAAAATGAAATTATACTGTATACTATATTTACCAGTATTAAAATAAAATACTTAAAAGAAAAATTAAAAAACCAAACGACGACGTTATGGTCTCAAAAACAAATCTTGCGTTAATCTTTAATTTTAAAAATAAAAAAACTTATCGTCACAAAATAATCTCCAGTCCTATTACATATTTGACTAGTACTAAAATAATATTCTTAAAACAACAATTGCCTAAAGCCTACAGATGGCGCCATTTTGAATTTAATTAAGTTATAATTAGTGTTGGGCGTTACTGTTATATTTTTATAATGCATTATTCATTATATTATATTTTTCTAACTGTTATTTTAAACTGTTGTAATATATATTATATTATTTTTAACGTTAATATAATACAATGACAAAATGTACGAAGTTCAGACTAATATTTTTGTTATTGGTTATTTTAATGTAAGTAATATTTGGCCTTTCTGCCATTGAGTTAAAGTTCATATTTATGCGAGGTTATACGATGTGAAGTTCGCCATCATTATTTTATTTGACCTTGGCTGGACTCGATGTAGGCCGAACAACTACTAAATATTTCCGATCATTCCCGAACCGAGGCGCCACATGCTATTTTCATAGCAGTTAATGAATATTATTTACTGTTATTTATAACAGTCAGTGTTGAAAATAAATAATGATTAGAACATTAGAAATTTATAATGAATTATATTATATGTTATAACGCCCAACTTTAGTTATAATTAACTTTTCATTAATCGCGTAGATGGTGCTGTTTATAAAACCAGTTTCAGCAAGTTTCAAAACTTAATTCAAGTGTTTTTATCTGCATGTTTTATACAATCGATTTCACTCCGACTTGATTTCGATTAAAAGAAAATAATAATCGAACTACATTACAATAATCGATTATTTTTTAACAACCCTGTCTGTCATTTTGTTTTCTTTTTCACCTTGTATTGTTGACGAAAAATGTTTGGCGCGAAGGCGCCCTGAGTATATGTGATTTGTGTTATTGAAATATACTCTAATTTATAAGATAATAAAGAATTATAACAAAATGCCTGCTTTTCTAAAATACATTGATATGGAAAACTTCAAGTCCTACAGTGGGCACCACCGCATAGGCCCTCTGAAGTCTTTCACCGCCGTTGTGGGACCTAATGGATCAGGTTCGTAAATGTTTTTGTCTATGTCTACCATATATAATTTCATGTTACTGATACATTATTATTTTTAGGAAAATCTAATTTCATGGACGCCGTGAGTTTTGTGATGGGCGAGAAAACATCACTTCTACGTGTTAAGCGTCTTAGTGATCTTATACATGGTGCATCTATTAACAAACCAGTCTCCAGGAGGTACAACTTAAATTTGTTATCTAATTGTTATAATGGTAGTCATGTTTTTATCTAATTATTATGATTTCTGTCTAGTGCCTCAGTAACAGCCACATTTATTTTGGAAGATATGACAGAAAAACAGTTTCAGAGATCAGTTATTGGACAGTCTTCTGATCATAAAATTGATGGCCATGTAAGTTTACAACTTACAAGTTACATTTCCCAGCTAAGTAAATTTATTGTTTTTTGTTAGTTGCACCTATTTACATTTCTTATTCTTATATTACAGTCAGTTTCAATAGCCCAATATCTGTCGGAATTGGAAAAATTGGGGATCAATGTGAAGGCGAAAAATTTCTTAGTATTCCAAGGTGCTGTTGAGAGCATTGCCATGAAAAACCCTAAAGAAAGAACTGCACTTTTTGAAGAGATTAGTGGGTAGGTGATTATTGTATATAATGAGTTGAGTTGACTACATTATTTGTGATCTTGTTAGTTTACTTGTGTAAAAGTTTTAGTCATTTTAGCTTCACACTATGTCCCACATATAGTAGGGTAGGCAGAAGGTATCTGGTGTTATCACTCAGTTGCTTGCACTCGGTGCATGTTACTATTACCAGGTAAGAAGTCAAAGCCATGCTTTGTCTTGTTACTAAGTAGAAATTAAATCTACAACAACAAATATATTATCTGGTAGAGTCCCATGAGACTTACTTATGTATTCATTACACCTTTTTTCCTGTGTAAAAAAAATGATTATTTTATGTCAATAAGATCTGGAGTACTTAAAGAGCAATATGAAGCATGTCGTGCGGAAGTGAACCGTGCTGATGAAGAGGCTCAGTTCTCATATCAAAAGAAGAAAGGCGTAGCTGCCGAGCGGAAAGAGGCCAAATTCGAAAAAGAAGAGGCCGAAAAATATACTCGATTGAAAGAAGAGCTTGTAAGTTATGGTCAATAAAAAAAATATACAGTAAACGTCAGCGCTACTTTTACGGGAACAGTATAGAGGGTAAAATATTTTAAACCCATACCTAAAGAAATAAATCAAGATACCTCAACCGTTTTAGATGTAGCAGTTTTTGTATTTCACGATGTTTATCAGTTATCAATAATGTAAACACTTACTATTACAAAAATACTACCAAACACTAAACAACTTTAAACTTTGCTGCCAATACCTACACCTTGTCATGTGCCGCCATGTCACCTCAGTCTACCCGTGACCACTGTGGACCACTGTGAAGTGTTCGAAACGTTGGGTTTCCAAATATGTATAATCCCAAATATATGCGATTAATCTGATTATATAATATATATAATATTTTCATTTAAAACCTATGATGACGAGTCATATGTGGCAGTTTCCTTTTGATAGGTTTATATCTGCGTGCGTCGTTCTTAACAAATGGCGTTTTGTTTTACAACGATAATTTTATTATTTAATTTGTTTGAAAAAATAACTTTTTCATTTTTGGGAAAAAATAAATAAATAATTGTATAAGGGTTTTATAGAGTAGTTAAAACTGTAGTTTCATTTAAAGTGGTGCTGACAAAAACTCTCTGTATATTTTAATGTACTTTACTTTAAATTAAAAACTATATTTTTTTATTTAATTTGTGTAAAAAATTCTAAATCTGAAATAAACAAAAGGAAAATTTACTTATCATAAATTTATATAACAAAGTAGTGTTATTTTCAAATAACTATATAACTCTTTTGTGTGCAGCATTGAGTTCTACTTCTCAACAAGAATATTTTATAGTATAATATTTCGTATACATCTATAGCAACAACAAAAGGTAGAGCTCCAGCTCTTCCATCTATACCACAATGAGAAGGACATTCAGTCATCGGAAGAGGAACTTCAACATAAACAATCAGAACTGGCCAAAGTGGAGAAGAAAAGGCAGAAAGCAGAAGATAGTCTAAAGGAAAAAAAGAAGGAGGCTGGTACTGTGCAGCGAGAGCTTGCTAAGATTGAACAGGATATTAGAGAAGTTGTAAGTAGATTGTAATTGTATTATAAATTAAAGATCAGCTCCTCCCTGTATCCTGTACACAGCAGAATAGACAGAGGAATCTAGTGTTAAGACACTCCACTTAACTTGTCGCCGCGCTTTGTTTTGACACCAGAGCAAAGAAAGGGAAATATAAATTAAAATAAATATTTCATTTCCTTAAGTGGGGAGTGAACCTACAACCAGTCATGTATATAGTCACAGTGTTCCTGCGCCACGACTCGCATGGTCATTGCATTGTGTTGTAACTAATTATTTTAGGACTAACTTATTTACATATGTTGATGGCATCTCTGTAGGAAGAATTTTATTAAGTTCCGTTACCTAAAGATAAATGCTTAGAATTATCATTTAGCAAGTAAGTCATTATTAAATATTTTTATCTTTTTTTTTCTCCAGCTTCCATAATGTATCCTATACACAGCAGGGTAGGCAGAGGGAACGTAGTGCTAAGACACTCTGTTCCCCATTTTCATACCAGAGTAAAGAAATGACGATATTAAATAATACATTTCCTGGAGTGCATGAAATATTACAGTAACACACACGATTGGCTTCTCTTGTGTGTGTTATTCCACATTTAATAAAAATACTTTTTTTGAAAATATATAGTTTAGCAGTCAGTTCACAAGGACAGTTTCTTTTTTTAATAAATTCTTTATATTTATATATACTTCATTATAGTTGATTATTTACTCTGCTGTCACACAGGAAGCAGAAATATCCAAAAAGCGCCCTACATTTATCAAGGCAAAGGAGCGCGTCACCCACACGCAGAAGAAGCTTGAAAGCGCAGTGAAGACACTGGAGCAGGCGCGTAAAGCGCATGAGGCACACCAGGCTGATATCAGGTACGAGAACCTGATATCTATTGGATTTTTTTTATGCCAAATTTTTAAGAGGTTAGAGAGAAAAATTATTTATTATAATATATCAAAGTTCTATTCAAACCGAATTTTGTATTTTGTACATATTAACAGTAAGCTGGAGGAGGAGCTGCGTCAGATCGAGGAGCAGAAGGCTGTGTGGGAGGCCTCTATACTTGGCACCAGCCACTCTCGCGCTGATGTTCACCTTGAGGAGGCACAGGTAATATTTTAGTACTTTACTATATACTATATAGTCCATTAAAAAAATATATTTTTTAGCTTAAATCGTTATTCTGCTAATAGCAGGGTAAGCAAGAAGATACTCGTGTAATGGACTATTTTCTTTACGTACTACTTCGCATGTTTTATTGCCAAAGAAAAAATATGCAAATAATTTCTTTCTCCGAGTGAGAATTGTATCTTTAAAGATGAAATAAGTGGCTGTCCACTAGGCCACAATGTCATCATGTAAATTTTCAAATAGTTTTTATAATACAATCTCACATTGTTCGTAGATCCGCGAGTACGAGGAGTTGAAGATGGAGGCGTCGCGGCAGGCGGCGCGCTACCTGCAGGAGCTGGACTCCGTCAACCGCGAGCAGAAGGCCGACCAGGACCGCCTCGACAACGAGATGAGGCGCAAGGGCGAGCTGGAGAACAAGCACCGCCAGAAGGTGAGGTGCTGATGGTGTTGGTGCCGAGAACATGAATATGTCCAATGTCTCTCTGCTTACTCTGCAAGATAACATTGAATATTAGCAGCATATTTAATTTTATGGTTTCTATTCATAATATCTGTATATCTGTTTATATATCTTCACAGGTAATTACTTAATACATTTTATTATGTTAAAATGAATAAATATTTATTTTCTGTTTGTTATGATCACAGGGTCATGAGCGAAATGAAGCGATGAAACGCGTGGAGAAACTCAACGAACATATCAAAAGTTCAGAACAAGCTCTTGAGGAGCAGAGACGGTTGAGAGCTGAACTGCAGGTATGTAGCTTTTATTTAATAGTGGTTGTTTTTGAATCCAATTTCTACCTAAATAATAGCACCAAAAAATCTCCTAAGACCTTTCAAGCTAATTAAAGATGGTTAGTAAATCAGTATATAAAATATTATTATTATAAGCAAATTCTTTGTTTCTTGTAACTATATGTTTGATCCAGATTGAATAATTTCAATCTGGATGAAATGCTAAAGGTTACTATTATATTTATTTTGATAAGGGTGAATATCAAATTATAGAAAAATATTTTATAACAAATATTTTTTTATGTATTTTATCAAATTATACAAAATACATTAACAATAACCTGATAAATTTAATTTTATAAAAATGGTACTGTGGCTGAACTGTCAGAGATAAACATATATATATTCTTTATTGCACAGATAAAAAAAACGTAAAATACAATTGAAAAGATATGTTTACAACGCACAAGCTTATTTCTAAAAGAAATCTCTTCTAGCCAACCAATGGAAGTGGATGAGTGCAAACAGTGGAATATGACAGTGCAATCATAAAAATAAAAGAATAAAAATATTTAAAAAAAGGATTATCTAATACAACATACACAATACATACATACTATATATACAACAACTACTATAATACATTTACTAAATAAACATACATACAAATCAATACATATATCAGTATAGATATATAATTATATATACAATTAAATAGACTACATATAAACACATATACATGCATAATATATAATATATACTAGAAACACTGATTAAAGCTATGTCAAATTACTTTCGCTTTTGAGCAAATACTCTTTAAATTGATTTAAAGATTTAAAGGTCTTTAGAGAAGAGCTTTTCTGAATGGGATTGAGAAGTTGGTTCCAAAGGGAGGGCATACACAGTAAAGGATTTTTGAAGGAATTTGGTATTGCTCTTCGGTAAGTCCAACGTCGACATGACCGCCTAGACCGCGTGAGGGTCTGGGAAGCACATTAAAGCGGGAGCGAAGGTAAACAGGATAATTTAAGTAATTCAGAATTTTAAAAAGGAATATAAGCTAATATATACCATCACGGACTTTTTAATAGATTTTTCAAAGGACAATATTTTTATAAAACATTATTTTCGTGTTCAGGAATCTCATTTTGGGCGACCTTTGCTTAAAACAACAAAATTCCTTGTTGCTTTGCGACGACGGTTGTAATTAACATGGTAGAATAAATTGCATGTCAAATTAAGTTATTTTAATATATTAGTATATATCGAGAATATTAAAAATATGAAAAAAAAAGTAATCTGTGTATCTCAAGACCCCTAAGAATCTCTATATAAAATGTTATCACAATGAGACCTGCGGTTGGGTCCTGATTGCATCACAGACAGACAGGGGTTACTTTCAAATTTATTATATAGGTGTGGATTATATTTTAATACTTTTGTAAAAACGCAAATGAAAACAAAATTTTACCATTTTTTAAATATTAAAATGTTTTCGATCTAGCTTGAATAAAATTTCCAGTTCACTTTCACTTCACTTGTCTTGTAAAATGAACACAAATATAGATGATAAACTTACATAACAGTACTACTTTTATATTTTTATTCTAGTTAATATGTATTTTTTTTAATTGTAAATGTATTCCTATAAATCATAAATATATATATATTTTTAAAATTTTTAGGCTGACGTTGGCTCTTGTCGTGGTAAAGCAGCGGCGCTTCAAACCGCCCTAGAAGAAGTAGCCTCCCAGTTGGGAGATGCTCGCGTCGACAAGCACGAGGAGGCGCGCAGACGCAAGAAACAGGAGATAGTGGAGAGTTTTAAGAGAGAGATACCCGGAGTGGTATGTAGATTATTTCGTTTATTACATAATATTAATATGTTACTATTTTTTTAAATATAAATAAGTGGTGGTCTTTAAAATGAGCGATAAATCAAGAATTGTGTTGAGACGCGCAAATGGAACCCCTACGACTTTTGTTCATAACGAGTGTATGTATTAAATGAAAAAGTAACAAGGTAAAAGTCAGCAAAAACGGTACAATATAGTGTGTGTGGTGTGTGTGCGACTGGGCGTCGCGCCTGCGGGTAGCGTGGCTTGGTCAGAGTGTTTCTTACCAGTCACCGTGAAAAAAGACGTGTAGAGTAATAAAATCATTAAAAAGAACAACTGTGTGAAACCTACAATGTATGTACAGAAGCCACGTTTTATGTTATATTGACGCTTCTTATGTTGTCTATTTAAAATTTGTAAAAAAAAATTAGATCAGCTTCAGAGGGAACCTAGTGTTAACAAACTCTGTTTCCCATTTTCCGCCGAATTCTGGAGGCATAACGCGTTGAGTGGCCGGGCTTTGCCTCGACATCAGAATGAAGAAATAAAAATATAAATTTAAATATATATGTCATTTCCTCGAGTGGGGATCGAACTCACAGCCAGTCGCGTTTACAGTCATACTTTGTGGTCCTGCGCTACGACTGGCCTCGTAATATTTGTAATATATTATAATTATTTATTTGTATTATTTTTCTGCTTATTCTCTCTGTATCTCTTCTAGTACGACCGTATGATCAACATGTGTCAACCGACACACAAACGGTACAATGTGGCCATCACCAAAGTTCTCGGCAAGTACATGGAGGCCATCGTAGTGGATACGGAGAAGACCGCCAGGAGATGTATCCAGGTGCTGAAGGAGAGGATGCTGGAGCCCGAGACGTTCCTTCCGTTGGACTATATACAGGCTAAACCATTGAGGGAGAGGTTAAGGTGAGAATTAAACTTATTGGACTGAATTGAAAGCACAACAATTAGTCCCATAAAATGGGTTCCTATTGTATTTAAACGATTTATGATGTTAAAATATTTTAATTAGCCATTATTTACCAGCAAAAAATACATTAGTAGTAATGGTGCTACTAATTGACAATTATGACGTCATTGTTAAATTTCCCAGTTAACCTACATTTTATATTATTTATTATTTGTGTAAAAATTTGACAGAGATATAAAAGAACCCAAAAACGTGAAGCTCCTGTTCGACGTGCTCCGCTTCGAGCCGCCCGCCATCCACCGCGCGGTGCTGTTCGTCACCAACAACGCGCTGGTCTGCGAGACGCCCGAGGACGCGTCCCGGGTCGCCTACGACCTGGACCGCACCAAGAATAGTCGATACGATGTACGCTGCTACTGCTAATACAGCATTACACTATATTTATAAGTTATATAAACACTAATAAAAAAATAAAAAACTTTATTCAGTAAAAAAGAAAAATTTTAAATTGAAGTACTGAGTAGAACATTAAAAAGTATAGGTACCTGTAAAATTTTCCTTGGGTGTTTTTTTTATATATTAAGTTTGAAAATAGAATTTATATTTATTTAATAATCTTATTTTATTATATTAAAAAGAAAATATTGCTAAGACATTTAATTTTGCAGGCGCTGGCACTAGATGGTACATTCTACCAGAAATCAGGTATCATCTCCGGAGGGTCTCTGGACTTGGCGCGTAAAGCTAAACGTTGGGATGAAAAGCATCTCTCACAGTTGAAAGCTAAAAAGGTAACTTTTGTTTTATATTCGCACTAGTTATTAATTAAAAAAAATATTACAAAAATGCAGGATATGCGTCAAGAACAAAAACCTGTTTTACGAAATTGACAAAGTCTACTTGATGCAATTTTGTATAAATAACCAAATAAAGTATATAATAAAAGAGTTGAATATTCGGTCTCGTCTCATTAACATCGTCGCGCTACTATATAGCCCACACAACCACACTGTATCCTACACATAGCCGGGTAGGCAGAGGGAAACTGGAAACCTAGTGTTAAGACGCTCCGTTCTCCATTAGGACGCAACTTTTCCCACTTTCTGCCGAAATTTTGAGGCATTGTTAAGTGGCGGAACCTAATGCACCGTTTTTCCCTACTTACAAGAGCGAGGAAATGAAAGTGTTAACCTTTTATTAACAGAGTGGGAATCCCATTCGTTTACAGTCGCTTGTACCCCTGCGTCATCACCTCACCTCAGGTTACTTTAATAATTGTGAAATTTTGAAATGAAATTATGAAGTTTTTGTTATTTTATTATATAAAAACCACAGGAAAAACTAACAGAAGAGCTTCGGGAGTCCATGAAAAAGTCCCGCAAGGAATCTGAACTAACGACCGTCGACTCGCAGATACGAGGCCTCGAGTCCCGCCTCAAGTACGCGCTCACCGACCGTGACTCCACGGTACATGTTTTTACTAGTCTATGTACATATATGTACATAAATAAATCACTATAGTATATATATATTTTTTGAAATGTTTGAAATTCGAATAAATTAATAAAATAAATATTGTATTAATAAAGCAATTAAATAAGTACATACATATAAGATAATAATTTTTTTACAGCTAAAACAAATAAAAGCTCACGATGCTGAGATCGCTGAATTGGAACGCAAAATGGAAATGTTTGGCGTAAGTATCGTTTTTTATAATTATATTTAGAAAAGCAATAACATAGAAATAAAAGCAGATAAATGTGGCATTTTAAATAAGTAACCGGCATTAAATTTACAGCCACAAATTGAAGAGATCGAGCATACTATCCGCGCCCGCGACGCCAAGATACAAGAGGTGAAGGAGAACATGAACAATGTAGAGGATGTCGTGTTTCGTGGTTTCTGTAGAGATATCGGAGTTGCTAACATACGGTGAGGGATTGCGAGGTCATATATATATATATATATATATATAATGAAGTATGTAATATGGGAAAAGAGGGGTGGAGAAGAGACTTAGGTCCAACACAATGAATGGTGATGTTGATGAAATACAGATGACATTATAGTGAAGGTGGAAAGTGTCTGACATATACATTATATCTTGCAATTGAAAATTAGTAAAAATTTTGAGTGCTTTATTTTTAAAATTATTGTATGTGGATAAAAAATTACACAATAAAATATTATACTGTGTTTAGTTAGACTTCAATATTTAATTGTTATAATAGTTTTATTCCCTTATATATAATTTTTACATTTAATAAACAGTACATATAATTATACAATATACTTTCCCCATACAGTCAGTACGAGGAGCGTGAGCTGCGCGCACAGCAGGAGCGAGCCAAGCGGCGTATGGAGTTCGAAGCTCAGATAGACCGAGTTGCGTCTAACTTGGAGTTTGAGAGGTCCAGAGATACACAGAGTAAGTTACTATGTTTATCATTAAGAACATTTCACAATATTTTGATTGACATACTATTTAACGTGGTCTCTATGATGAATTCGAAGATTTGGAGAACGTATGGCATAGTTAGTCAGAGCGCTTGGACGGTTCCCAAAGAGGCGCGGGTTCAAATCCCGCTGCGGTCACATTTTTATACGTTTTCTTAATAAGTAATTTATATTCAATTAACGTTTACCTTACTTTTGTCCTTTTTGAGGCCAGCCGTGGCGCAGGCGCAAATGTGTGACTGTAAACGTGACTGGTTGTGAGTTCGATGCCCATTCCAGGAATTGAAATATTTATTAAAATTTATATTTCCATTTCTTCGGTATGGTGTCGAGGCAAAATGCGGTGTTGAGTTTCACCACTCAACACGCAATGCCTCCAGAATTCGCCACACAGTGGGGGACAGAGTGTTTTAACAATAGGTTACCTCTGCCTACCCTACTGTGTGAAGCTGGTTTATTTTTTAATTTTCAATTACTTATATTGTTGTTGTTAAGGGTTTTAAAATATGTATTTGCATAGAAAACGTAACCCGGTGGGAGCGAACAGTCCAAGACGGCGAGGACGAGCTGGACGTGAACCGCCAAGCTGAGGCCAAGCAGCGCCAGGACATCGACCGCGAGCTGCGCCGCGCCGACGCGCTCAAGGCGGAGCGGGCGGCGGCGCGCGGCCGCCAGGACCGCGCCGACGAGAGTGTCACTGCTGTATGTGCACTCATATTTTTTAATTTATTTCTATTGATCATTTATTACACTCAACACGCAATGCCTAGAGAATTCGGTGGAAAATTGGTAACGGAATGTTTTAACACTAGGTTCCCAGGTTACCTCTGTCTACCCTAAAAAAGAAATATATATCACATTGTATCAGAGAGGCAACCCCACGCACCACTAGTCTACAGAGAAGACTGATAATTATACAGGTGTAATGCGATCGACAAGTCAACGGTTTTCTATGGGTAGAGAACCTCAGTACCTATCCATTTCAGCCCTTGTATGTTTGCCGATTTTCAGTGGTGGAGGTCCTCTACCCATAGACAGCCGTTGATCCGTCGATCGCGCTACACCCCTATATATCACATGACTTATCTTCGTGGTGTAGATTACCGCACTGAATACTTAATATTTCGGAAACGGAATTTAGAGAGTTATGTTTTCTTACTCAGTCCTTAATATAAATAGTCAAAAGAATACGTCTTATAGATATGATACTTATACGTCTTTAATCAAATTAAATAACTTATTAAGCCTATACCTTCGTATAATAAATATATATTCACAATATTAGGAATGTTTTTCCAGGCTCGCAAGGAAGTGGCGAATATACAAAAAGACATTCAGAGCATACAGAAGCAGATCTCCAGCATCGAAGCTCGCATCGAGAGTCGACGCAGCGACAGACACAATATATTGAGACAATGCAAGGTATCACAGGAATTAAATAATACTATTTTGAGAATTTTCATTCTAATCATATTATTACTATAATTATATTGTGTATGTATTACAGATTGATGACATTATGATCCCGCTACTAGAGGGCAGTTTAGACGACACAGCGGAGGGTGAGGCTGAGTCCTCCAGTCTCTCCAGCGCCCAGCAGCATCTCAGGGACTCTAGGTAACTCATATCTCTAAATAAATTAACCAAAAATGTATATATTATACTGTTATATAAATTGTACAAAAAAAAATTAATTGTTTATTTATTCACTTGTGTTCCAGGCTCCGTGTAGACTACCGGTCATTAAGCGAGGCGCTAACAGACTTGGACGAGGCGGATGAAATCAAACGTAAAGCGGACAAGCTGCAAAAGGCCATCAATTCACTGCAGAACACCGTTGACAAGATACAGGCTCCTAACATGCGGGTAAATACTGTAATCATTGGTGGCTTGGTTATTTAATTGCTATTAATTCAAATTCAAAATATTCTTTATTCAAATAAACTCTTATAAGCACTTTTGAATCGTCATATGAACATATAAACAAAAAAAAAAGCTACCACCGGTTCGGAAGGCAGTTCTGCTGAGAAGAGCCGGTAACAAACTCAACAGTTGAATTATTATTTTCATTTCCCCGCTCTGGTAGATAGTCCGCGGGAGTGAGCTCCACCAGGCTATAGCCCAAGATAAACAGTTGTGGGGGAAGCGTAGCGGTTTTTATCTTACATATTTCTATAATTAAATAAGGCTTATAATAAGTTAATATTAACATTGCATCAGTTAATAGAATTTTTAGAAAATTGTTTTTTTTATTGAAGATAATTAATTATTAAAAATAGATCTACAAGCACACTCAACTAATAAACGTTATTTTTAAATATTAAAACTGAGTTAAATATATTAAATAATAAATTATCAGGCAATGCAAAAACTAAACGAGGTACGTGAGAAAGTGAACGCAACTAACGAAGCCTTTGTAGCGGCTAGGAAGAGGGCGCACAAGGCGAAGCTTGCCTTCGAAAAGGTATTTTTCTTTTACTCGATCGACGACTTTATTAACAGAGAGAATAAAATTTCAATTAAAATATATCTCACATCTTTTTGAGGCAGTTTTAGATTTGTCATCATTTATATGACATGTAATAACAAACATGAGGCCAGACTGGTTGTGGGTTCGAACCACTTGAGGAAATGAAATATTTATTTAAATTTACATTTTCATTTCTTCGCTCGAGTCGAGACAAAAGCGCGGCGTTGATTTCCGCCACTTAACATGCAAAGCCTCCAGGCCAAAATAACAATAGGTTCCCTCTGCCTACCCTCTACAGTCTACATCCTGCTGTCTGCAAGATACAGTGTGAAGCTGATTTAATTTTTTTTACTACAAACTTGATAAATAAATGTGTGAATGATAAATATAAATACTTTATATATTAATTTACTTCAATTGATTTACATTAATTTTATTTATATTTGAATCCAAGACCTATAGAGTAGCAAGAAATTTTGCGTTTCTTCTAAAATTACACGTATTTTTTTAATTTGCAGGTAAAGAAAGAGAGGCACGACAAATTCATGACATGTTTCGAACATGTCGCAAACGAAATTGATGCTATTTATAAGGTAAGTTATAGACGATTGTGAAATTATACCATATTGCTAGGAAGGAGCATTTCTTTTTTCGCATTTGTTTGTTTGCATGGTCATAGCCGTATGCTGTCTTGCCGCTTGCTATGGTGAATGTGTTATGGATTCCAGGATATTACCATTTTCCTCTGGATTTTCGAGACATTGTGTGTTGAGTGGCAGAGCTCAGCGCCACGCATCTTTCTGTTCTCTTGTTATAGAGGTGTGACTCAAACTCACAACTGTCGCCTTTAGAATTACACGCTGTGTCACACACTCAAGGCCTCTTCAGTATTTTATTCTGCATTGTGTTGTCTTCTATATTTAAGTGATGTCATCAAAACTGCAGCTTTAGATATTGTACACTTTAAATTATAAATTAAAATACAAATATTAATACTGTTGAACACGGAGCAGTGCCTGAGACCCCTTTTAGCGCACAAACACTAGCCTTCACTGCTCCAGCCCAATATATCAAATTACCTCAAATAAATGAAGTACCGCCTTTTATACATTTATTTACAAACGCCTATCAAAGAACAACGTTGCCACAGCACACTTGCTGTGGTTTATTACAGATAAGTAAAACTATCTAGATATTATCATCGGTAAATATAATAAGGAAACAGTTCTTAATACATAATTTTAGGACCTTTAGATATATCTTTCTTTTGCAAATCTAAGTTTGAATAAACAAATAATAGTACGTGTACGTCCGCCCGCAGGCGCTGGCCATGAACCAGTCGGCTCAGGCGTTCCTGGGGCCCGAGAACCCCGAGGAGCCCTACCTGGACGGCGTCAACTACAACTGCGTGGCGCCCGGCAAGCGCTTCCAGCCCATGTCCAACCTCTCCGGCGGAGAGAAGACCGTCGCCGCGCTCGCGCTGCTCTTCGCCATACACAGGTATGCTATACATACCCATATGTAACTCTTTAATCAATAATTCCACTAATATGTCGGCAAAAAGTAAACATACTTTTATATGATTTGTTTTTTAAGAAAAAAGTATTGTATGTATTTTTTAATATAAAACATACATATATTAAATTAATTTAACAATTTAAAATCTCATAATTTCTGTTTAACCTTAAAATTTCTTAAATTTCCAGTTTCCAACCCGCACCATTCTTCCTCCTCGACGAGATCGACGCGGCGTTAGACAACACCAATATCGGCAAGGTGGCGTCCTTCATCCGCTCCAAGAAGGGCTCCTTGCAGACCATCGTGATTTCCCTCAAGGAGGAGTTCTACGGGTGCGCTGATGCCCTCGTTGGTATCTGTTCTGAGGTTCGTGCGGATTCATAAATCATTACTATCTATACTAATATTCAGCTTCACGCTGTATCCTGCACAGCGGGGTAGGCAGAGGGAAACTAGTGTTGACCGTTCCCCACTTTCCGCCAAGTTCTGGAGACATTGCGTGTTGAGTGGCGGAACTCAACGCCGCGCTTTGCCTCGACACCAGAGCGAAGAAATGAAAATATAAATATAAATGAATATTTCATCTCCTCGAGTGGGGATCGAACCTACAACCAGTCGATTTTGCAGTCACACTTTGTGCCCCTGCGCAGTATAATTTTATTTTATATGCAACTAGCGACTTAAAGTGGCTTCTCCCGCTTAAATTTATTGTTATAATAATTATTAGCTAAATTATACAAAATCGTTACAGAAATTGTAGTATGTATGTGCTGTTCTTAAGTTTGAACATACACTAACTTTTACCTTTACTATATTAGTAGGATTTAATTTTATTTTTCCTGTTCCAGCCGGCGGACTGCCTCGTGAGTGACGTCGTCACGCTCAGCCTCGAGACTTATCATGATTAGTTTTATATTTTTATAATTTCCATTTACTTTTTTAAGTTATTTTACATTTAATTATTGTTTCGATGTGAGAATATTTTCTAATGTAATATTTTCTTTGTTATTTAAAATAATACTTGAAGCTGTTTAGAATTACTTCATATGTATTTTGTAACCATGACACAGTTTAGTGCAGGTTCGTATCCACCACATATTTTATCTCTTTTCAATAAAACATTTATAAATTACAATTATTTGCGTTTTATTCTTAATACAATGGGTAGTTAAATAAAAGTTGGTTTCGGGTACAATATCGAGCTCTTTATTTACAATAAAATATCTATTTTACAATATTTGCTAATTTTATTATATTTAACAATATGTCGAATTGTCAACGCAGTTCACATTACATGATAGTGTTATATTTGTTTTGTCATCTTTTTAAAACTATGACACTTTGACCACATCTTTTCATTATTGTAAAAGATTAAATTTACTTTTATAATAATTTTCGCGCATTTCGTTCTCATTTAACAAAAACTAAAAAATACAACAAATCAAGCAAAGAAAGTAACACTAGCTACGAATCAGTTTTATTAATATTTTTTTATATAATAGTTTAACGAAACATATACAGTACCTGTAGCTTTGCCTGTGGTGAAATTTCAACAAATAACTTGTAAGTGGAGTAGGGGTAGTACATTGCAATATAGAGCCTACCTTTCCTCGACAAATGGGTCATGGAAAACAAAATTAATTTCTCAATTTGATCCAGTTGTTCCGGAGATTAGTGCGATTAACTAATAATTCTTCAGCTTTATAATAATAATATAATATAAGTATCACATAATGTGAACTCATCGACTTCCTATAACATAACAATAAATGTTCATTTCAATTAGCACTATAAGTATCACGTGACCCGCGGGTCTGTTGCCCAATTCCGTTGTTAATAAACAATGAATGGAAATACCAAAAACTACAGTATGGTCGATGAGTTGTAGTCGCCCCGAAGTTGGCTATAGGCTGCGCAGATTTGATTTTCGGATATTTCTTACTTTTCATTAAAGTCAGGGCTACCACGACTTGTCGACCGTACTGTACAATATTTTAGTAACATTTGGTTCGGAACCCACAATAATATTATCTAAATATTCTAGAAGAACAAATATGTACACTCTGAAAGAAAAATGTGTTCAAATGATGAATTTCATATGAAAATAATGTTGAAAAAAAATAATTAATATACTTTTTCAAGTAACACTCATGTACAAAACAAGACACTATTTTATCATATTTAAAGTGGTTTTCGCACATTTATTAATAAATATATTGAAATTTACAATATAAAGACATAAATGATGATTTTAAAGTCACATTTCTTCAATATTATTTAACCACTTTAGGTATTCATTCGGAAACAGGGGTGGAGTGTCTTATAACACCAGTTTCACCACTCTGCTTACCGTGCTATATGCGGGAAGTAAAGAAAAATATTTTTTTTATAATCTTTACAATTATAAGAATAACGAAATCTTGCAACATCCAATTTTTTTAAAAATAAAATCAATATATTTGGAAAAACATGTTTTCTACATCAATAGCTCGGCAATTACGTCATGGTTGCAACAAATAAGCGTTATATTTTAATCAAACAATATTCTTCATACTTAAATGAATAAAAAAATGTTCATAGAGAAAATAACAATTAATGTGTGTTTTTAAATTTATATATATATGTCATACTTTTAAACCAAATAATAAAAAAAGTAGTTTTAGACTACTTACCTACAATTATAATAATATTTCAAAACGATTATCAACTATTCATAGCGACTTAATGGAAATGGAGTGTTTTAACATCAGATTCCCAGGTTCCCTCTGCCTACCCTGCTACGTGCGGGTGTATCCCGCATTAAGATAAAAAAAAATATCCATTTAAAACATTATAAGCTACGCGATTTAATTTGATGTACTTTAAGAAATCTGATCTAGTATTTCAGTTTAGTTCCATAGAAGTTTTTACATAATATTATAGTACGAAATTAAGATTATAAAATAAAATAAAAGTATGTAATACTTTATATAATTTTGCTTGTAACTTGTACAAGTCCACAATTATGTATATAATCTTGATCAGTGATTCTGTACTTTTAATAAATTAATTTAGTGGAATTTTGTAGACAATTTTAATATCTTGTTTTTTTTTTTAGCATCACATTTTATTCCCCGCACACACAGGGTAAGCAAGGGGATCCTAGTGTTAAGACACTCCGTTCCCCATTTTCCATGGGTATTGCATGTTGAGTGGCGGAATTCAAAGCCGCGTTTTGCCTTGACACCAGAGCGAAACAATCAAAATATTAAATATTTCATTTCCTGGAGTGGGGATCGAACCCACAACCTGTCGCGTTTACAATCACACTTGTGTCCCTGTTCCATATATGGCCTGATATCTATCGTCTGACTGCACGTGCGACGGCCGAGGGTTCGATTCCTGCTCGGGCAAAATAATTATTTTTACTTTGTCGCACTTGTAAGCAGTTTGTAGAAAACAAGTGTTTTTTTCACTATGTTCCTACCACTGGGGATACAGCGTGAAGCAAACAAAACTGTTCCAGAATTCTAACATTTCCCT
The DNA here is from genome assembly GCA_021202915.1 of Heliconius himera. Taxonomy (NCBI): domain Eukaryota; kingdom Metazoa; phylum Arthropoda; class Insecta; order Lepidoptera; family Nymphalidae; genus Heliconius; species Heliconius himera. Next base: position 101,246 of record JAJHJA010000057.1, read on the forward strand.
AGATCTGATAACACACTATAGAGTAGCACATTCGAATACAGTACTGTATAAGGTGTCCAGGTACTGAAGTACCATTTTCTACATGTGACAGTACCAAAGGTGTTTTATATAGTATTCGGTAAATTATAATTGCCAACAACAATTATACACGTATAATTGATTATCTGTTTGTGGAAATCTCAATAACATGTTAATTGTTGTGTAACAATTAAAAACGAATTAATTTACAACACCGCGCGCAATCAAATGATGAATGAATATATTTTTTAAAAGGTGTCAGTTCTAGTCGGGCGTGTTGGGCGGCCTGGTGCTGAAGTAGGGCGCGCGGTGCGGCTGCAGCAGCGTGAGGCACACGGAGCACACGCGCGCGGGCGCGGCGCGCGGGCCCGCCGCCACGCTGTGCGCCACGCACGCGCCGCAGAAGATGCGCCCGCAGTGGCGGCAGTGCACCTGTGGGGCAGGAAATTATTAAAAGAGAAATTTTATATCCACACATGTGATCTGACTTCCACATATATGATCGTCGTCTTGTTAACATTTTATGTATTAGTTAAACTCTTGTGCCGGCTACCTTCTTCTTGTTGTTGGGCAGGTGCGTGTGGCAGGCGGGGCACTCGCTCACGTCCTCGTCGTGCTGCCACCGCACCTCCGTGTCCGCCTCGCGGATACGCTGCAGCTGCACCTGTACACAGATACAAATTAACAAACATATGTAATATGTACATCATATTTATTTCTCCTTTGGCACAAAGGCACATCGTTATATGTTTACTGCTCAAACGCCACATATTGTTCAAGTTATCTCCAATATCAAGTATGGACAAATATCGAAGCCAGCTGTGTATGAGCAGACTTTGGATAAACCCAGCCACTACATTAGGTTTGATAAACCCCAAATTCCTCGCTAAGGATAACATTCCTAAAATGATCCGCGAGGCTGTTAAAATACAAAAACATTCTAATTTCAATAGAGAGGATGGCTGGAAACTTTCTATCACCTGGGGCCCACTCATAAAATCTTTGAAGTCTCAAACCCATCATACCACAGGGCAAGATACAGTCAGCTCATTCTGCTTAAATCCCGGGCATTACGCGAGTAATGCCACCTCAGTCTACCCGTGACCACGGACTACTACAGTGTTCGAAACGTGGGCTTTTTCCAAAAATATATAATCTTAAATAAACGCGATTAATCCGGTTAAAATAGTTTTATTTAAAATGTGCAATAATCGTGTAAATCAAAGAACTTATTATATATTTAAAACACAAAATGTGGCTTGCTTATGTATGGAAGCTTTTTACTTCGCTTAACTAACACACTGCATCAGTAAGCCCAAATGCACATTGAGAATTAATAATTTATTTAATTCATGCTTAAGTAATTCAATAATAATATATAGCCTACTGTGGTTTACTAAAATTATTGTTCAATAACAATTATGTATTATGTATTTAATATTATTTTCATTAATTTTATTTTAATGTACCTGCAACGATTGCGACAGTCTAACAAAGTCCTGTTGCACCTTCTCTCCGTTGTCGAGTTCCTGCTGTAGCACGCTCACTTTTGCACGCACTTCACTCACTTCGTTTTGTAGTCGCTTCTATTAAAACAAAAATATTTTTTTATTAGTTACTTGTTCTTATTTAGTTGGAATGACGCAATATGCTAGACGAAGACAAGATACATTGGATTGAATTTGGAATGGATTGAACCCCTAACTATTGTGTTTAACAGTCGAACATCAAATTTTATTTTGTAAATGTAATAAGATCAATAAATATTTTATTGTCTGATATATGTACTTTTAGCACGAGTTTCATTAAAATAACCAAAATCAGTAATAAGTTCATAAATGTAACTTAGGAATTATAAAAAAAAAATACAAATTTAACTTGAAATGTTACTGTACCTTGTCCTCTAATAATGACTCTATCATCTCGTTGGAGTGCCGCAACTTGTCTGCCAATTCCTTCATCTGCTCACGCTCTGTTTGTAACCTGTCCAGTTCCTCACTGCAAAACAAATAAGCTCTTGATTTTAAAAAAAACATTAAGAAATAATATTCATAATAATGAGGCCGTTGTAAACGCGGTGGTTGTGGGGGGTTCGAGTCTCACTCTGGGAAATAAAATATTTAATGTTATCTTTTTTTTGCTTTGGCAACCTGACAAAGCTCGCCATTGAATTATGCCACTTAACACGCAATGCCACGGCGGCAAGTGGTGAACAGAAGTGTCTGAAACGGGGTGTTTTAACGCTAGTTTCACCGGTTCCATCTGTCAACCCTGCTATGTGCGGAATAAAGCATGAAGCTAAAATAAATGAAAAGGAAATAATATTAATAAGCATTATCGTTAATATCCAATGTGTGGCCGCACGTACCCGCGCGCGCGCAGGTCGGCGGCGAGGCCGGCGAGGTCGTCGTCCTTGCGCAGCAGCAGCGTGGCGTGGTGCAGCAGCTGCGCGCGCAGCTCCGCCTCCGCCGCCAGCGCGCGCTCGCGCCCCGTCGCGCACACCAGCAGCTGCTCGCGCAGCTGTAGCGCCTGCTCCTGCAGCTCCTGGGGACCGTAGAACAATAAGTCATGTAGGTGAGACCATCTTGGCGAAGTGGTAGCCGATTTAATAATAATGGTTATAAATTCGATCCCCCTTGATCCCTCAAGTAATCCCCATATTATCTTGTTCTGATAAGACAATGCATTGAGGAACTCATAATGTTATGTCCCAAATATAAGCAGGAAAAGGAGAACGGAGTGTCTCGACATTATTTACTTTTCTTCTATCCTATTAACCTAGTGAAAGCCGGAAGCCAAAAAATATGATAAACTACGAATCTCACCGCAACATCGTCGGGTAGATTGATGACTTCATTTTGCATCTCGGCCGCCTTCTTAATGTATTGCCCAATTAACATATTGTTATCTTTTTCTAAACTGAAATAATAATAATAATTACTGAAAATATTTTTTTACTAAATTAAGTATACAAAAGTATATGTACAATAACAAAAGGCTTTAAAAACAACAAACGTTTGTTTGTTATTGTATGACCAGAAGTACTCTTCAATTAAAAAATGTGAATGGAAAACAAAAACCATTGATATTTTGTGTCTTAATTTAAAGTAGACGAGTGAATAGGTATTTATTAGGCAAGCGTGAATCACCGTAGACAGCATCGACGCTTAAAACATCGGGTTTGATGCGATAAAAAGCAAGCCTATTTCAGTATTAAAAAAATATCTAAAAAATATTTAAAACATACTTTCAAACATATCAAACCAACTCATTGAGATAATCACTTCATATTGAATAACACTAACGGCCGTTACAGCATCTATCTGTGAGCATGAAGGTTATGGATTCAACTTCCAATCAAGGAACAAATGGGGCATACCACGTCTTCACACCAGGTTCCCACTACGTTCCCTGTCACATGCGGGATACAGAGTGAACCTACAACAAAAAACAGCACACTCACGCATCCAACTTCTTCTGCAGCATTTCCCTATCAACAGTAAGCTGCGTGACGGTGTGCAGCGCTCGCTGTGCCGCCTCGTCAGCAGCGGCCGCGCGCTGAGACAGTACGGTCTTGGCGTCTGTGAGTGCTGCGGACAGGTCGGCGAGCTGCGCGGCGGACGCGGCGCGGTGCGCGTGCCACGTGCGCACGGTCTCGTCCTGGGTCGCGCGCACGCCTTCTAGCTCGTCTGTTGCCTGGAAATTGCGGAGGTGTGTTGAGCGTATAATAATATCTTAAAATATAACAGACTAACCATCCGCTCGCCGCTTTGCCAGCTTGATCTACTCAATTAGTTATATACTAATATGAATTACTTTCGTATTAAGTTTGCAAAAAGATGTCGAATAATTATTTTCATTTCATGTTTTTAATCCATACTGCATTTCGTGTAACGCAGTTACGAATAGATAAAAATAATATAAATAACGTATCCTAACAAAAAAATGAGAAATAAAAAAATATTTATAAAAACAAAAACCCTGACTGTGTAAAACTAAAAAGAAAATAAACAAGTCCAATAGTTTATTAGGATTAACAGTCGGGACCTATAAATAATTCTTCAATCAATAAAATCTTTACCAGGAACCCCGCATAATTTAAAGAGGTCCCGACTGTTAATCCTAACAAACTATTGTGCTCATTTATTTTCTTTTTAGTTTTATGCAGTCAGGGTTATTGTTTTTTTTATTTTATTTTTTGATTATTTATTATATTCCAAAAAAACACTTTTTCATTTTTGGCAACAAGCTTTTAAAGTTGTAGTTGTATTAGGCATTTATAGAGTAGTTAACTATAATATAACTAGAGTGATAACTATGCTTTCATTTAAAGTAATGAAAATAAAAAGAAAACTCTGTATAATTTTGTGCATATCTAGAGATATTGTCTAGGGCCTTAATTTCAAAGTAATCATTTTCTGAAAAGGTATTTGTTTTATTATTCAGGCTTAATTTTTGTTGGTAAAAAATCCGAGATTCATTCCTACGCCACGTATATCATAGGTTATAATATTGTATTGTAGTATTGTATGATAGTGAATAAAAGTAGTGGATAAAATTCAGCATAGCGCAATAGGCACATTATGCAACACAAAAATAACGATTATAAATAAAGCCAAAATATATCGTATTTCTTATCTGACGTTCTATAACAAAGAAAATTACCAATTTAAGTGCAAGTTCAAGGTGCGCAGCTCGCCCCTGTTCCGCCACCAGCTGTCTCTCATAGTTGGCACACATGTCGCACTGCTTGCTATCTGCAGATGCTGAAACATAAATAACTCGTAAGTCATATATTTTATATAATAGTAAATAAATAAGCTATGAACAAAATAGAATTTTATTAGGCCATACTGGAGCCGGAGTACAAGTAGTGTATTCAATTCCCACTCGGGGAATGAAATATTTATTATTTTTGTTTCCTCGCTCTAGTGAAGAGGTAAAACGCGGCGTTGACCTCCACTATTCAATAACCAATGCCTCGAGAACTTGGCGTAAAGTGGGGAACAGAAGTGTCTTAAAGGAAATGGAGTGTCTTGACATTATCATCCCAGGTCCCCATACCTACTCTGCTATGTGCATGATATTTGTAAAGCTAAAAAAATTTAGACCATTTAATACTCTTTTAAATAAATTAGAACTCTTTTAAATAAATATGAGCCCAGTCGTGGCACAGCGGCACAAAGTGTGACTGTAAAACTGACTGGTTGTGGGCTCAATCCCCACTTGAGGAGATGAATTATTTACTTAAATTTATATTTCCATTGGTCCGCTCTGGTGTCGGGGCAAAGCGCGGCGTTGAGTTCTGCCATTTAACACGCAATGCCTCCAGAATCCAGAAACGGCAGAAAGTGGGGAACGGAGTGTCTCAACACTAGGTTCCCTCTGGCTACCCTGCTGTGTGCAGGATACAGCGTGAAGCTAATTTGATTTATTTATAAATTAACAAATATATTATTATATAAAGTATGTTATGTAATGTTTAAGGAAATACTTTTCAAATTCTATTATGCATAATCAATATTGAAATCAGATATAATATTTACAAATGACAATAAAATCATAATATTATACTTTAAATTTATATATTATATATAGTTTAAATTTATATTTTTTAACTGGATGCTGTATCCCGTGCCTAGCAGGGTAAGCTAGCTAGCAGGGACTCTGGGAGCCCAGTGTTAAGACACTTGCCTATTTCACTGCAATTTAAGTATATATAAAAAAATACCTGTTTCAGATTTAGTATCACCAGATTTGTCACTAGCACCAGCAGCAGTAGAAGCAGCTTTCACTTTCTAAAACATTAAAATATTTGAATATTTGTTTAAATGGACATACATAGAACATTATTAAATGCAATGCTGTTAAGATACAGCTATGAACATGTAATTTTATTTCAAATTATGTATAATGTAAAATTTGACGTATTAGCCAATGAACTACTAAAACAACCTTAATCTTTTTGCTTCTAATAAATAGCATCAACAAAAGCCGATCCAAGCCAAAGAATAAATAATATTATTTTTTTATTTTAGTGGCACAGTGGAACAGCATCTAATTGTTAAGTTTAAATTCAATCTCACTTTAGTCTCCTGAAGCTGGGCATCTGTTTCTCTTAGTTTGTTTTTGAGTGCTGTAATTTCCATCTCCAGCGGGTCGATGATGGACTTGAGTAGCTCATTGTCCTCAAACTGAAAGTAATAATTATGAGTACATTTATTTAGCAGGCAGAGATTTAGTTTAGAAAATGAAAACTTATTCCTATTTTAAATAATATTGGAAATATCTTTTTGACTCAATGCAAGTCACAACAAAAAAAGTGGTTTTTAGTACAAAGAGAGAAATTTTAGACACCAGATTCTCTTGTGAGAACTTCATGAATAATATTTTTTTATAAATAAATATTTATAACTAAATTGAAAAAAAAAATATATTAAATCATAAATATTTTATAGGCTGTTACGCGCAGCAGCATTTCTGACTGTATAAATTAATTACATTTCGTCACTGAGGTAAAAATACAAAACATTGCATTTCATTTGGCCACTCAAATTGCTACAATTTGAAAGTTTACTGATGAGTGCGGAATCAGGCGCGAAAGTAAACAAAGAAAAGAATTATATAAATATACCTTTCTAACATTAGGCACTTCCACATCAGTATCAGCTCCAAGTTTCCTAGCGATGCTCCGCACGAAGGTGGCCGGCGCCAACGACAGCTCCTGCCAATCCCACGCTTTGTCACTCATGTCCTCCTTGATCGCATTTATATACGCGGTTATTTTGGACTTTTTTGTTGAGTAATATGTATTTTAATTATTTAAATGTACATAATGGGACATAATGTTAACACTATAGATGACTTATATTATTTGAATTTCCACACCGAAACAATGAACGTCATTAACCTGGTATTCCTTCCTCGATAAATGACTGTCCAACAACATTTTTTTTTTATTTCACCCAAAAGTTCCAGATATCAGCGAGTTCAACCATAAAATCTCTTTAATTTATAATATATAGATATTTCAAATTTTTTTTGTAATATATAGAAATTTCTTTATAATATTAGTAGATAATTATAACGTAGCTTATCCTGACATTCGTGTTTAACTTACATTCATGTTTTTTTTATGTACAGAACAGAAACAAAAGATATGTGTATGGTTGAGTATAAGAGAATTTAGAAAAACCCGAAAGCTAGACAGATAAAGTATATTCTAAATTACAATAGAAAAAAAATTATTAATTATACAATTATTGACATTGTTCTACCAATAAAAAATGTCATAATCATATAATTTTAAATTTGACGTTAATTATAGAACAGATAATTTAAGTTTAGTTCATAGATAAGTCACTCCATATTTGTACGATTTTTATATTATATTTTGTAATTCTGAAAATTATTAAGGACACTATATTTAAAAGGTTACCTGAATATTATAATGCTCCAGTTTTCTCCACATTCCGAGTTTTACAGTATACTATTTTTGTAAATATTTATTCAGATTATTTAGCGAATTTTAAAACAAAAAAAGAAAAACTAAATATATTATGCATTAAAACCTGGAAGCATAACAATCGTTCTAATACTACTAGATACACGTAATTGACGTAAGGTATCTTATCTAAACACGTAAAATGTTTAACTGCGAAAGAGTCATTTTGAAAAACAATGCACACTAAGTGCCCTAGAAATGTTAAACCTCCTATTCACACATTATTAAATATCAAAATATTTTACCTAAAAATGAAAACTATAATATTTTTTAATGTAAATAACGTGATTGGAAAAATTAAATCATACATCTGACAAATTATTGAAAATCTTTTGTTTAATAATCAATATATATAAGAAAATAGTGATAAACACGAAAATTTATGTAAATATTGTTCAATAAAAAAAACTACTATTTTTAAACAATTTAGCTCAAAAAAGCTCATGACATAGAATAATCGTAATTCTTTGAAAAACTGTCGATATATTATCACATCACTAAAGGCTACTTACTATGTGTTAATGTTACAAGTTCCGGTGGATGATAACAAAAAACAGTACAAGTGAAATTACCATAAGTGAACAAGTCCTGCTTTTGTGGTAATCAAATGATTGTCAAAATAATGTTTTCAAACAAAAAATAATAAAGTATGGGTGTAATTTTACAAATTTCTTTAACATATAAATCATTTATTAAACTTTGTGAAATGTAAAATTAAATTTTAAATTAAAATACGCAATAATAAAGAAAAATAATGATTTAAAAATTACTTTAAAAAACTATACCTGTTGTTGCTTTAGCTGATTAAGTTGTTGCTCTAATTCAATGTTCTTAGCTCTCAGTCTTCGCACCTCTTCTGTACCCGACGAAGATGCTTCCACTGTTTCTGTAGGTATTTAAAAATAATAATTAATGGTTAAGGTTTAATAGATTTATAATATTATTCTTAGCTTCAACTTTCAAAAGAAAAATATTAAAAAGCCTTGAAAAGAGAAAACTTAGTCCAAAAAAAAATTATTCCATTTTTTGTGACAATACCTTTAGGACCCCAAAAACAGGACATTAGCGGCAACATTACAATGCAATGTACTTAATCAATTTAAAGCCTAACAAGTAAATATGATAAATGATTGAGGAAAACAAAATTATAAATAACCTGATTGTGCTAACATAAATCATTATATTGTAATCAGAGGAGATTACAATATTACTAATTAAAATTTTAACTACTTTTTTAATATAAAAAAAGTAACAGTTTTTTCAACTGTATAGAAAATTTATATTCTGGTATAAGGAAATCAGTGTGAGTGGATAGTAAATACAGGACACATAGGTAAATGGAAATATATTAGAAAAAGTGAATGATGTGGTTTACCTGTGAAGTATACTTAGTAGTGACTAAAGTTGGAAATTGATGGGAAAAGGAATATAAGTGTCAGTAACAGGATCAATGGTGCTCTGTCATGTACATTGCTGCAAGTATGGCTGTATACAATGTAATGCTTTTACTAAGACTGTTGTTCAGAGAACCATGAATATAATAGAGGACAAAAGGAAAAGTGAACACAGTAGAGATGTCTCTCTGTCAATATCTATTTGTAGAATATGCAGGTCAGTTTAGCTGACTGAACTGGCAACTCAAAGATATACAGAATGGTAGGCACAAGTGTGAATGTTACTTTCAGAAATTGTAAAGAATACAAATATGTTATAGTTATTTTTACACATAGAGACTATGGTGATGATAGAATCTTACGATATATAATGTGAGAGTGACTGGAATGCAAAGCAAGACCTGTTGACCTTTGAAAACATGTGCAAAAGATAAGGATTGTTAGGACAATATGTATGAATAGGTTGATGACATTGAACATGGCAAATTAGTTATGTAGGGAGTGTAATGTTTGGCTTTCTATTCTTTCTCAGTAGGGATAATGCATAAGATTATTAAAGATATGTATTTACAAATATATAAACTATTTAAAATAATTGTATAAGTAACATACCACTAACTAAAAGTTGCAAGCTTTGTATTTCTGATTTCTGGTTCTCACTGAGGGTCTGCAGTTGTTGGAGCTCAGCACGCAATCCCAGCACCTCTGAGTCTAATTGTTGCTTCTCTAGCACCAATTTACGTAAATCCTCTATAAAAAATATTATTTTGTTTAAAAATAATTACATATCACAATATATATTTATATAATAACATTCGAAAACCCCAAGAGTCCGCATCTGACAGTAAAGGTGTTGGTTGTGGAGTCTATCACCATTCAGGTAATGAATTATTTTAATTTACATGCTGTAGTAGGTCTGGCAAATTCAAAATGCAATAATATGGTAGATGCACAAAAAGAATAAAATAAAATAATTTATTATTATAAATTTCATTGGTCATTTTCCTTATTCAATGTTCTAAGTTAAGATCATATACAAATTAAATATAAAATTTTATAAAATTAAATTAAATCAGCTTCACGCTGTATCCTACACGCATCAGGGTAGCCAGAGGGAACCTAGTGTTAAGACACTCCATTCCCCACTTTCCACCATGATCTGGAGACATGGCGTGTTGAATGGCGGAACTCAATGTTGTATTTGTAAATAAATATTTCATTTCCTGCTACGTTCAAATTTTTATATGTTTTCTGAATAAGTATTTTTCTTTCCTAAGTGTGGAATAACACTTTAAAAATATTTAATTTCCTTGAGTGGGGATCGAACCCACAACCAGTTGATTTTACAGTCACACTTTGTGCCACTGCACCACGAATGGCCTATTAAACATATTAAATTTCATTACTTAAATATTTTTTTGTGTTACTTTAGACATTGCAGACTTGTTAGGTACATGTTATACATTAAACCAGAATAAGCTTGTTACTATACTAAAATCAACAAGATATATTTATAAAGAAAGTAAAATTTATGAAGACTTAATAATTGTATAATGAATGTCATTAAATAATTGTGAATATTCATATTTAGCGTAGAATTTTTATGCATTATATACAGGTAAGGTCATACTGTTTTTTAATTAGGTAATGCAGCACTCTATTCAATTTAACTTAAAGTAACATTCTATTACCATGTTAATTACGCAGGGCAATGAAAATAGCAACCACACGATGACACCTGTGTTAAATAAAATCATAATGGAACATCAATAAGCTACAAACCTTCTTTTTGTAAAAACAACTCTTTCATTTTAGCTCTCTGCACGTTAAATTCTTCCTCAAGCTCCCGCCTCGCGTGCACAGGGGCCTCACCATCCTCACTCCTGGCTTCAACTTGAAACAGAAACACTTCTCAACTTCCTGCAGACACATTTAGAACTAAAATAGTAACTTAAAACACACCTTTCGTCACAGTGGACTCGCTGGACGTTGCCGTTTGTTCGTCCATGGCGGTCCACTTCTTTCCAACAGCTAGTACTAGAATACACAGATTCTAAGCATATTTTAATAACTAGAAGGTCAGCATGTAGAAAAACAATCCATTAAGAATATATGACGGTGATCATGAAAATAAGAAAATTGGTTGACAAATTGTAATGACAGGGCCTGATTGATACAGATAATACAAAATTTAAAAAGTTACCACTTTAAATTGAAACGTTGCATCTATTTGCTATCAAAATAAATGTTAATAAATACTTTTAAAAAACAATTAAAAAATATTTGTAAGTACTACTCATTGGCAGTTGTGTGTAGAATTACGATGGAGTGTATTTTAACGTTTGTAAAAAAATCTAATAAATTAATTTTGAGCAGAGGACTCAAAATAAAAATCAATTTCCGAAATGCTGTTCGAAAAAGTAGAAAACGACGATGACTAAAAAGAAATATAGTTTTTTAGAAAATAAATATTTTTGTATTCACAATTAAAAATACATAAATTGACGTGTTAGGATTTTGAATAATAATTGTATGATTTGTGTTTTAACATGTCAACTATTAAATAAATAATTGTTAAAAGCTAAGAAAATAATTTATTTTTAATAAGTATTAAAGTTCTACAGACATTGTTATATAATATTACATATTACAATGATATGAGCGTATCACTTCCATAATTATTTTTATAAAATATATTAACTCCATTACTCGTGATCGATAATACTTTATCGACTAAAACACTTTTTTATAAAAACTTTTTTTTGGTTTGCTTACGTTTTATTTTACGCTCCCTGAATAGGATGTAGTATAAAATTACAAAAAGATTTCCAAAAAAGTTAAAGTAAATATTGGTAAAAGAAGACGACGACAATATACAAATTATTCTTGCGTATGCAAAACAATCAATTATATTAAATTCTTCCAATTCTTCCTATTATATACAAAGGAATAACGCTGTGATTAATAATGTTCACTTGAATAATGTTATTGAGGGGAACTTTCTACTTGTCTTTCGTTTAGAAATATTGTATACCTAATATTGGGTGGCCACCTACTTACCTAACCTACTAACCTAATCCTGTAATTTAGATAATCACTACTATCAATTGTTTCATTTTCATTTGTTTCATATTATATCATATGTAGCAAGAAATTAGAGTTTTTTTATATCAGATTTTGAAATTAGAATGTATGGTATATTATGATTAGACGCAGTTGTCAGTTACTCTGCCAACAATATTTTATTAATAAATCCTACTAACATCATAAAGTACAACCAGCAATCTCTACAGAATAGTTATTGTGGCGTTAGATATTCTCCATGAGCAAAATGAACCTTGGCCTCTGGTGGGTAGTTTGAAAATTTATATTTTGCATGTATACATATATATACAGTCGTATTAACATACTATCACACGTCCACACATGTCAATAATAGGGGTTGACACTTGACATGTGTGGGCGTGTGTAGGATTGCCGGATCATTGGAACGACAGAAAGTCAGATTTCAATAAATACCCATTCTTACGCACATGGGTGTGGTACGTATCTATAGTAAATGACGTTAGATAAGTGGAAAGAATAGTATAACTGTACTGTGTGTACTGTACTTTGTTTTTTTTACAAATAAGGTTCCACTGGGTACGCACGATTTTTAGGTAATTTCAAATAAGACACTCACATATTTGTTAAAACTTATATTTGAATTAGCAGCCATTTAAATTATCGTAGTTGAGTTATAACATTATAAACCATATCTATTGAAACACATTCAACAGAATCGTTTCATCTTAAATAGGACAAATAAATAATAATAATAATTAGTAACAAATTACAAAATAATCTTTGACTAACCCGACGGCGCCACCGTCTAAATACAAAATATTAAAGAATAATTCAAGGCACAGACATATCACAGGTTCAACGTGTATCGTTATTTACGTTTTTACATTATTTACATTAATATATGACGTACATAGACTTGGATAAATGCAAATGTACATCATATTATCATAGATCCGTGCAAACATCTTATAGATCTTCTATAGATCTCCTAGATGGCGCCGTTTATTTAGCTACAATATGAGACCTAGAAGCCTTGTCTTGCTTCTCTGAAGCGTCTTCCGGTGGCTAGGTCCTCTAAACAAGGGACTTGGACAATATTGAAGTATATATGGCCCATGAGGTGTGCAGCAGAGGTGTTAGTGGCTTTGAGGCAGTCGAAGAGCATGTCGTCGCAGGTACAGTGGGATTTGCTATAAAGAGAGTTATTGGTTAGGTTGTATCGTCTCGAGAAGGCGCGCACTTTGCTGGGGCACAGGTCGTGGGTTCGACAGCAGCGGTCGAGGGAGCGGTCGGCGCCGAGGTCGTGGTAGTCGGCCGCTATGTCGCCTGTACCGCACCATTTGGTACCTGAAGGAAAAAATATATAATTAACAGTGGTCGGAGAATTTAAAAAAAGACTGTTGTAATTATAAATTCTTTCCGCGTTCCAAAAAGTTTCTATCTCTATTTAATAGGTAATTTTTAATCTCATTTACATGCTGTCAGCACTCAGCATTCTGTTATTAATTATTAAGTTCCAATGAATAATTTAATTAATCTATGTTAATCGTTTATTGTAATTATTATTTTGGAAATAAAGATTTATTTATTTAGATTTCTTTGTTTGTAAAAATTGTAATAGACAATTCAATCGGGTTTCAAAACATTTTTTTTTAACAAAATCATATGTAATTTGATAGCCATGAAGAGTAGTTACATCGAAAAAGTATTTAGTAAACTAATTGTGAAATGTACTCAGTCTATCGTAGCTAACTTCTTTCGTCACAACAAAGTGGACAATTATTAGAAACTATATAATGGCGCTTTAATAATGTCGCAGCAATTTTGCTTATTAATTTAGTTGACAAAAGTAAACGGCACATTTTATAAGAATTACAATACTGTGTAGTACTTCTTCGGTTGGATAAGAATCAATGATTCTTTATTTTTTGTTTAAATTTTTGTTAACTATATTCATTGATTAACCATAAACAAAAACAACCTCTATAAAATTTGAAAAACGAGGCATTTCAAAGGTTTACTATTTGAACACAAAACATATTCTACCTTTATCATTTTCTACGTACATTATTGTTGTAAAATTAATTGAAAATAGATTTTGTCCCTTAAGGAATTACTAGACAAGGCCATTAAATAAAAAAAAAAGAAAAAAAAATATGAATAAATAGACAAATGTTTTATTTCTCAATATTTATTTCTTAAATATCTTATTACAAGTGTGAGAAGTTGTGTTTTTTTTTACTTTTTTTTGGCTCACGCTATATCCCGCATATAGCAAGGTAGGCAGGGGAATCTAGTGTTAAGATACTTTGTTTCTCAACTTTCCGTCGAATGTTCGAGACATTGCGTATTGAATGGCCAAGTTCTACGCCCCGCTTCATCTTGTTACAAGAGCGAGGAAATGAAAATACTTAATCTCATTCGCTTGGGTGAAAATTGAACCCACAACTGTCACGGTTACAATCTCACGCCGTGTCACTGCGCCACGACCGCATCTTTAAGTTTTTTTTAAATGAAGCAACATTTTTTGAGTTTTATTTTCTATAACAATTAAGCGAAAAATTGTTCTTCCTCTACTTCAAGCAACTTACCAGGTATAATCCCCTGCAACAGCGACAGCGGACTGCCACCCAGGAGTCCAGCATGAGCACCACCAGCTCGGAGACGATCTTCAGCGTCGCCCCGCTCCCGCCACCCCTCGCGTTTGTCCACATCGCTTGATTCTACGCCGTGAACCTAGTAGTAATAGGATTATAATATTATTTTTATATTTCTCCTGAATATATGCGTATATTATAATTTGTTTAAATATCGAAGATAGTAGTTTATGTCTTATTATAATATTTATCCATAGCTTCACGCTTTTTCCGTATAGCAGGGTTGGCAGAAAGGCAGTTAGCTGGGTTTGAAGAAGGACCCTAGTGTTGAGACACTCTATTTGCTCACAGTCCAATTTTCAGACATTGTGTATTGAGTGGTTATTTATTAAAAAAGTAAAATAAAACAGATACAAAAATTGAAAAGTAAAAAAAAACAACAAAAAACGGTAAAAGGAGTGAGGCTCAGCGAATGCGACGAGACGTGTTGTCTACAGCGCTGTTTTTCAGCCACATCCTAATTCACAATTCTTAAATAAAATAAATGTGTACAGGAGAGGAAACTCGTTATGACAATTCCACAAATGTAATGACAACTCGTAATGAAAATTCCTAAGTTCCGTCTGCCTACCATACTACTGTGTGCGGGATACAGCGTGAACCTATCAAAATATATTTTCTTCTACAATATTCTCTAGGCATTTTCTATTCAAAGCATTGTATAGTTTGAGATAAGGCTCTCCTCATTAAAACAAGAGCCTTTGATGTTCGATGAACGCCTAATTAAGAGACTTCAACGATCTAAGTCTTTTATCATCGGAAGCGCTTCTTTTTTACTTCACTGACTACAAGTTACAACTACAAGCTTGTATATATAAGCTAATGTTTTATTAAATAATGATTTGTTTTTGTTAATAAAACACCGGATAAGTGCAAGTCGGGCTCGCCCACCAAAGGTTCCGTATAAATTTAGAGGTCTCGAGCTTTTTCTGAAATTCAAGCTTAGCTTAGCCAGAGCCCTTGCATCTGATATCTTAGTTGAACTAGACTAAAACGTTAGACTAAATTTTGTACCCCTTTTAAGGCATTTTTTTTAGAATTTAACTTCAAATGTAAATGAAATACGTTTTTTTTTTCAGGAAATCATGGGGCCGTAGATCTGAGTATATGGTTTGAATTTCGACTCGATATCTGCAAGCGTTCCAGAGATAAAGGCTCTTGACAGACAGACAGACAACGAAGTGATCTCGTGTGAACGGAATCCTAAAAACTGTCATTTGATGTTCAATTATATTTTTAACAATGTCTTGATCTATGGAAAAAATATCTCCCTACCTACCTATAATAGTGCAACATATCTTGTATATCCTTGCTGTGCTTGTTACACATAAACAATAGGATATAATAATAAGAAATATATTTGACCTATGACTTCCCATGGCCAAATGAAAATATCTAAGAAATATGACTGACACATGACAGATTCTTAGAACCCGACACAACTCTGACAAAGGTGCTGTAGGTTACATTTAACCGAGCTTTCTTCGACTATTCAACACAAAAAAATATATTTTTCGAATTCGAACCAGTACCTCCTAGCGTTAGCACGTTTAACCAAACAAACTGTTTAATAATGTTATTAGTTTAGATATAAAATTGAGGTCGTAAGTCATTACTCCAATAGCTCCATAAAACTTGGCATTTGCAAAGTAAGTATCAGATCAGTTTCAATCAGATAGCAGGCGCAACGGGGCGCCAGGAAATTTGTACGTTACTAGATGATATTGTGAATACGATATTAAATGTATTTGAGGCCAGTCGTGGCTCAGGGGCATAAGTGTATGACTGCAAACGCGACAGGTTGTGGCTTATATTCCTACGTAAATATTTAATATTTTCATGTCTCTGGTGACGAGTGAGAAACAAACCGTGGCGTTGAGTTCCGCCATTCAACTCCTCCAAAATTCGGCGAAACGTGGGGAACGGAGGTGACTTAGCCTGCACAAAGCAGGGTCTCTTTGTGCGGGATTCACCGTGAAGCTAAAAAAAGTAAAATGTAAATTATAAAGAAAGTTTCCTTGAACAGAGATCGCAGGCCTGATCGCAGATTGATAATAGATATCAACAGATAATAGGTAGAGTGCACATTGTAGCTAATATAAAAGCGAAAGTATGTTTTATTATGATTAGACGAAGTTATAGCGCAGCTAGGACGTGCTCAACTGCTTATGATAATTGTCAATTACTCAGCGAAATATAAAATAACATCGCTTCACACTTTCTCTGCTTTCTGCCTACTCTACTGGTCTGATTTTGACACATTGTTTTAAGACACTCCGTTCCCCATTAATTGAAATTATTTTTTTTATATTTTCCTGGTCTGATTAAATAAGGCGAAGTGTTGAGTTTTCCAACTCTACTTGTCAAGCAATATGTAGATCTACTTTATAGAAAATGTATACGTGACCGCTGACATCCGGTTACCTTAATTTTTCTTTCAAAATAATCTTTTTTCTTTTATAATTGTTGAGTAAAATTTCAAAATTGTAATAAAAAATATATCTGTAGGTATATGAAGAAAGCTTAGAAAAGAGTGACCACTACAAAAAAACAGCCTCCCATTGGGTTTAAACATTTTCAAATCTCGAAACTATTTAAAATTGAAATTTTAAGCACGTATCATATGGTTCTAGAAACGAAATCGTTTTATATTCACTTCTGATACTTTGTTGCAAACGTCTTTCACCATTTGGAAAAGCCGGTATAAGAAATATTAAATAAGTTTTTACTTTAATTTGAGAAAAATATATATTTAACAGGTATATATTTAATTTATAAATTTATTTTGAATAAATATAAATAATATTAAAAAAAATAAATCACACCCTGATGTGTGCGGGATAAATAATATTGTTTGTATATATTTTGATCATTAAAATAACTATGAATTTCAGTAGTATTTCTAATAATTACGGTAATGTAGAGATAAAGTAGTATGTGAAACGATTACTTTTTGTTCTGTGGCGCTTTGGCGCGACGGTTTTGGGCTCGATTTTCACTCGGGGAAATGGATTATTATCATTTGCTTGCTATATCGAAAAAATAAGTGGTGTGTGGTGAATGAAGTGTTTTAATACTAGGTTCCCTCTGCCCCCTGCTATATGCGAAATACAGCGTAATGATACAAAAAAAATAATAATTGTGCAATAGTTTTTTAACATTTTTAAAGTGTTATTCCAGAAAAGAACTTAGGAAAGAAAAATACTGAATAAGAAAACGTATAAAAAATTGAGCTCAGCGGAATTTCAACCAGCGTCTCTTTGGAAACCGTGTAAGCGCTCTGACCAACTAAGCCATGCGTTCTCATCAAGCTACATCGAAATTCTTATACGCTTGGTACAACTTATTTATGTTGTTAGCATCTAAATCTGTAAAGAGGCGCGGGTTCAAATCCCTCTACATTCAAATTTTTATACTTTTTCTTATTAAGTATGTAATAGTTAATATTTTTAGATCGATTTTACTCGCTTTAGCTACCACTCAATAAGCAGTTCTTTTATAACAGTTGGAGAAAAATATATGAATAGATTTTGAAATGTATCTTAAACAACAAGTTTATTATAGTCATTAGTGCTGCTGTGTGAACATTCAACAGATTTTAATTGTACATTAACATAATTATAATATGTATGAATAGAATAACATATTTCGTTTCATAAAAAAGCCAAAGTAGCACTCAACACCGATTATGGAATTATTATTCAACATATGAATGTAATGAAATGTATATGTGTTCAACATATGTTGATAGAACCTAGTACAATAACCGTTATAAATTGTCTGCTCATTTTAAAATTGGATTGCTAATTCTATCCCAATCACATCAGTGGCAGATTTATCGGCTTTAGGATTGGACAGGCTGAGTGTGGTTGAGCCTTTTAGGTGGAAAATTGTCTAACTGTATTTTTGCTATCTCATAAAACTCACAAAGAAACTGAAGCAGCCAGTTTGTCGCCTTTCACTCGTTGGTCGGATAGCTTTGATCCCCTTGAATGCCCGAAAAATATTTCTAGTTCAATTTCAACGAAACTGTTGGATCTGTTATAACGCGAATTTGTTTCGTGTTTTTAAAAAAAAGATTTATTTTAATTACACTTTATTTATTAAAATGAAATAGTAGAGAAATAGTATTGTATAGAAATAGTATATAAACACTTGAAATAGAAATTATGAATCTTAGGCAACCTTTCTCTAAGACAATGGGATGGAGACTGAAAGTAATAAGTAATTATAATATTAAAGCATACGGCAATATTGCTGACGCGGCAGCGTCAGTCTAGGGATCCGCAAATATACTTGCAGGGTCCGGGTATAACACCTCCCCCTTTAAAGAAATAAACTTCTACTTTTTTAGAAGTTTATGTGCAATAAATGATTATAATTCTTTTTTTCATTTTAAACATTGATTCTAAGTTTAGCAGGTGAAATTATTTCAGAAGTCTTGTCAGTCTGTCTTTCAGCTTCATTTACTTCCAAAAGAACTGTAGGCGACTTGGAAAAGGTTGACTCTGGGGATTTGAAAGAGTTTGAATGGGAAAGGCTGCTGTTAGATTTGTACAACTTAGAATATAATCTAAATATAATATAACAAATAATAGTAATTATAATTAAAATAGTTAAAACAGAGTAATGAGCTCCATATTTTATTATATGTGGTTCATTTATTATTTTATCAAGGTTCTTTTCAAAAGATTTAATGATTTCATTGTAGTTAACATCGATATTTTTTGTATCTAAATCCTGTAAAGTAATATGTGGCACATTACTTATACTTTCTTTAAATGTGTTTACATTGCAACAAGGATCATTTATTAAATTAAAATTAGAAAAACTTGATAAAGGTGCAGTAATGTTTACAAAATTATTATTAGCATACAATTTTGTATTTTTACAATAGGCTACACAATATTTGGGTAAAGTAAGTACACCAATACCATGAATATTTTCTTCCACTAACTCAGAGTTAATACAATCTATAGATAATTTAACAGATTGAGATTGTACGAAAATCCACTTATTATTCATTAAATTTTTCCAAATATCTAAATCACCTTTAAGAAATTCCGTTTTACACTGCACTGGTAGATTTTTTATCACTTTTGATAGTAGTTCACTTTCACAAGATGGATTTGCGTTTACCGACAAAACGTTCATGACGTAGCATATATAGTTCTGGGAGTTTACACTTTTACACACTTCGAGAGGGTCAATATTAGTGTACTGGATCTTGTCCTTGGTTATAGCTGTATATTTACTGCCTGGTATTACCAAAGTGAATGAGTCTGGCTTACTAACGTTATGAGGTACGGGCAATGGAATATTATGGTATAAATAAAATTCCTGAGAAGTAACTAAAGGAATTTGTAACACAAACACTACCTTATAATTTAAGTAATAACAAATTAACTTAGATATATTCATAATAGAATGCATTGAACTTAAATCTAAACTTACACCTAATTCAAGACCATTTGGTAAATATCTATGGTTGTCGGCAAGCTCTTGAAATAACTGACTTGGAGTTATGATAGAAGGATGAAGTACATTCATACTACAAAATAGACAAGCATTAATAAGATCCTCTAATTGAAAGGATAAAGCAAGAATTGAAGATTCTAAATTATTTAATATAGAATTTATTTCCGAAATTTGAATTAATTTATTTGAAATAACGGTAACGTTTTTCATAGATACAGAGAGCTTGTCAACAGCTTCATTTAAACTATCTTCATTAATCTTTAGTTTATGTAAAGAATGATTATAAGACGAGATTACTGATGATGTTACTAGAATATTTTGTTTAATTAATGAAGCTAGTTCTTTATTATTATTTTGCACAACAGTTATAGCATTATCGTATTTAATAGCATCGTCTTCGTCTAAAGTGCCAAAAATATGTTTAAATACAGTTCCTACACCCCCAATCCATGCATCACGTTTTGTTCGAGTTTCAAGTAAATGGGAAATAGAAGAATATTGCTGACTTATTTCTCGATATCGAGTAGTTAAGGGCTCTAACATGTTATGACATTCCGTATTAATTATTTCTGAGGATTTGCAAAGATATCTAACTGTTCCCAGAACAGAATTAATATTATCAATATGTAATCTAATGTTTGCGATATTCATCGGTATTACGACATTGAGATGACCATTAATAATTTTTAATTTTCCCAAATAGTCAAAATATATCCCTGAACTCGAAGAAATTGGTTGAACGAAACTTGAAGTTGCTATCACCTTGTAACGACTGCACAATGCGTGACTGCAAAGAAATAAAACAATAGCAATAAAACTAAAAATAATAGCTAATTACTGATGACTAAATATAATACTAGTTTAGTTAAGATTTTAGGAACTCGCATGGTTATCAACATCACTTGCTGGCTTAACCTCATCATAATGATGGTTTATATGTCTCCTATTAATTAGTAATGACAAGGTGTTGTTTCCGTGAATCTTTACTATCTTAAAAGGACCCTTCCATATAGGAGATAGGGCTTTTCGGAGCCTTAAATGATTTTTCAAGTACACGTATTGACCCACTTTGTATTGAACCTTCCTGGATCGTTGATCATAATATGCTTTTGAAGTCTCCTTGGACTTACATATATATTCGAGAGCTTTTTGACGCGAGAACTTAAGTCTATGTTGTAACATTTTTACGTAATCAGGATAAGTGACATACGGTACTTCATCGTAAATTGAATCAGGTATAAAAGCTTTATGGCCAAAAATCAACTCATATGGAGTATAATGTGTTGTGCAATGTACTGCGGTATTGTAGGCTAACATTGCAGTGAATACATAACGAGGCCAGTTGTCTTGATTTTCATTAACATAAGATTTTAGGTACTCTTTAAGGGTGGAATGAGACCTTTCCAGAGCACCTTGAGTTTGCGGATGATACGGTGTCGACCAAAGTTGTTTAATTTTTAAAAATTCACATGTCTTTTTAAAAAGTTCTGCAGTAAAGTTAGTACCTTGATCAGTTAAAATCATTTTTGGAATACCGAACATAGAAATGAAATGCAAAAGACAATCGCTTGTCTCTTCTGCTGAAACACCACGGAGTGGGTAAGCAGCACAAAATTTTGTGAGGTCGTCTTGAAGTGTCATTATGTATTTTAATTTAGCAGTGCCCGATTCTGGTAAAGGACCCACAATATCTAAAGCTACCCTTTGAAAAGGGGCATTGGATGTCGTAGTTATTTGCATTGGCGCCCTATTAGTTTTCCGAAGAGCTTTATTTTCTTGACAGAGAGAACAAGTTTTAACATAATTTTCCACATCATGTCTCATACCCTTCCAATAATACTTCTCCTGAATGCGTTTAAGCATCCTAACCGAGCCTAAATGTCCAGCAATTGGTAAGTCATGATTTTTTCGTAGAATTTTCTTTATTTCACTAACAGCGGGATATATTATATTATCATGGTATATGTTTATGGTAATATTAGTATTGTGAAATAAATAAGTGAGGATATTATATATTTTGATAAATGAATTATTTTCAAATGGATTTTTGAAATCTGAAATAGCAATTTCAGTTATATTAGTATAATTCTGTAATAAATAAGATTTTATAATTTTTAGAGTATGGAAGATTTCCGGGTATGTGCATTCATCGAAATGATGAACTTTCGTATAAATTAAATAAATATCCTTATTGTTTAACCACACTTTATTAAAAGAGTGTAGTTGTTTTTCGCAATACATAATTTCATTAAAATTTTCTATATTATTCATTATTTCTTGAATATAAGCGTTAGATTCATCTAAATCTATAGAACTTGGAATTAAAACAATTTTACAGTTACTTTTAAGAAGAGATTCATTTCTTTCAATAATTTTAGTATCATATTGTATAGATTTAGAAGCAATTTCCTTAAGGAATTTTGAATATTCGGCATTATGTTTTACAATATCAGTGGAAATATTATTTCCAGAGTTATTTAATATAGAAGAAGGATTTTGTGTTATTTCATTATCATTATTAGATATAGAAGGATTTACATGTTCTGTAGAAATAGTAGGAATTAAAGATTCAAGATTAATGTCATCAGGTTTGCTTTGATTTTCTGGATTTGGAAGATCAATAATTTCAATAGAAGGATTGAAAATAGCAGGATTAGAGACTGAAGGTTGTTCAGCCAATAGAGGAGTACCACCTTGAATAGAAGTATTTTCAATTGGAGGAATTAATAATGGATCAACCTCAGGAGAGGGTTGTAAGGATGGGATTTCAAGATCATTAAAATCAAGATTAAGGTCATTACTTTGTGGACTTAAATTTATGTTCCCGAAATCAGTGATTGAGTCAAGAGAATTAGAATGATCGTCAGTACTAGGTTTTTCAGGATATATTGGATTGACAGGGTAACGAGAGAGCGCGTCTGCAACAGAGTTTAGTTTTCCTTTACGATATATATAATTTCATACTCAAACTCTTCAAGTTTTAATCGCCATCTTTGAAGCTTACTACTTGGATCTTTATGATTAAATAACCACTTTAGAGGTCTGTGATCGGTAACGATTTGGAATTTTCTGCCGTATAGATATGGACGAAATGTTTTACAACCAAAAATAATAGCTAATAACTCCTTTTCCGTTGTACTGTAATTACTTTCACTTTTATTTAAAGTGCGCGAAGCAAAAGCAATAGGTTTATCTTTACCGATTAAACCTTGAGATAGAACTGCAGCAATGGAATAATTTGACGCGTCGCATGTCAGAATAAAAGGTTTTGTAAAGTCTGGATAGCAGAGTATTGGAGCTGTAGTTAATTTACGTTTTAAGGTATCAAAAGCGAGTTGTTGTTGATTCTCCCACTTAAATACAGTGTCTTTACGAAGCAGAGAAGTTAAGGGTTTGGCAATTTTAGAAAAATCTGGAATAAAACGCCGATAATATGAGACGAGGCCTAAAAATGATTTAATATCTTTAGGTGAGGATGGTGTCGAGAACTGAGTTACTGCTTTTATCTTATCCGGGTTAGGTTTTACTCCTTCCTCAGTAATTACGTGTCCTAAATATCCTACCTCTCTTCTTAAGAACTCGCACTTGTCTGGTTGTAGCTTAAGATTGAATTCCCGTAATTTTTGGAAAACTAATTTTAAATTTTCTATTTGAGTTTGTAAATTGTGGGAATAAATAACAATGTCGTCTAAGTAAACGAAACATCTGATACCTTGAAGTCCGGAAAGAGCAGTGTTCATTAAACGTTGGAATGTGGCTGGGGCATTCTTAAGCCCAAACGGCATACGAGTAAATTCATAATGACCTTGGGGAATATTAAAAGCTGTTTTGGCTGCGTCAGCTGGGTCAAGAGGAATTTGATGGAAACCTGAAGCTAAGTCCAGGGTAGAAAAATACTTACTGTTCCCAAGCTGATCTAATATTTCGCTAATCTGAGGGATTGGATAAGTGTCACCTATGGTTACGTCGTTTAGTTTTCGATAATCTATTACTACTCGCCACTTTTGTTGACCAGAAGCATCTAGTTTTTTTGGCACTATCCAAATAGGTGATGACCACGGAGAATTAGAAGGCTGAATTATACCCTGTTCTAACATTATATTAGTTTGTTTTCTTACTTCTTCTTTATGTACTTCAGGGAATCGATAAGACTTAGTATGAATTGGAACATCTGAATTCGTTTTTATTTCATGTTTAATGGCGGTAGTATAAGTTAATAATTCTCCGGGTAAATGGAATATATCAGAATATTCGGAGCATATTTCAAAGAGAGCATCCTTTTCCTCAGAGTTAAGATGAGATATTCGAAGTTGATCTAGTATAGATTTAGTTCTATAATATGTATCATATTCTTTTGAGCAATTAGTATAATTAATAGAATGAGCATCTTTCGGAACAAGTGAATTTGACTTAGAAATAATTACTAAATTGAGATTTGAATTAAGAGTAATAGAAGATTCTGACGTATTAATGATGGAAATATTAATTCTATTATTATCTTTTACTCTAACAAAACAGTTCGCCACTAGTAATGTATCAGAAATATTCTGATCTAAGATGAAACCTTCGTTAATTTCGGGATTTTTTACAGAGCATTCAATTATCATTTCAGATCTAGGAGGAATAATGTAGGTAGGTACACGAAATTGAAGTTTAATATCTTCATCGTCTATTTTTAAAACATCCTTATTATAATCTATGGTGCATTTAAAATTATCTAACATATCAGAACCAATTATTCCGTCATAAGGTAAGTTAATATTTTTTATTAAATGAAATTTATGAGTTACAAATTTTCGCGGAGAATTCAATAAATAAAGTTTAAGATTAAAGTGTCCCATTGTTTGAGTGCACTCTTCTGTGGGGTCAATGCCTTTCAAATTTATAATTTCAGTTCTGAGTTTCGGCGTATTTTGAATACAGTTAAATTTAATTAGACTTATTGAAGAACCAGAGTCAATTAATAATAATAATGGCGTGTTAGATACAGACGTTTGAACTTGAATATGCGGTAATAGTATTTTAGTTGGATCAGAAGTAATTTCAAAAATTTCCATCTCAGATTTAGCAACAGATATAGACTCAGTGGATACAGTGGTTTGAATCGGTTTAACAGATTCATTGATTTTGGAAGATATCGAAGCCAAATGAGGCTCAATAACGCTTGCATTTCGAGAAACAGTGGACTTCGCTAACTGCGCAGACTCAGTGGATACAGAGGATTCAGCGGATACAGCGGATACAGCGGATACAGCGGATACAGCGGATACAGCGGATTCAGCGGATACAGCGGATACAGCGGATACAGCGGATTCAGCGGATACAGCGGATACAGCGGATTCAGTGGATTCAGAGGATTCAGTGGGCTTAAAAGATACAGTGGATTTAGTAAGGTTATACGAAGAGTTGGTGCCAGTTTTATTTCTTTGGTGTCTCACACGACACCGATGTGAGACATCACCTAGTTTTTTACGTCATCGACTTCGTCGCGACCATTATCCGACATAGCTTGAGAATAATTTACACTTTGTTGTGGTCTAGAAAAGGACGATTTGCCATAGCGTCGATTGTTATACTCTCGTTTTCTACAGTTTTCTATTGTATGACCAATGTTTTTGCAATAATTACAGACTTTCGAAGTAGATTGATATGGAATTCTAGAAGTCGGTCGAGAAGGTTCAAAGGATTTTTGCATGGAATTATTTAAGTTAACAACTTGTCGTCGGGGTTGTAAAGGTTTATTAAACCTAGTCACCATATCATTTCTTTTAAAAAGATTTTGATGCACACGCTCTTCGGAAATAGCTATATTTATTGCTTCATTTAAGTTTTTAGGTGTCCTACACCTAACAAAGTTGGAAATTCTAGGGTGTAGGCCCATTGTGAAATGATGGAGGGCGAGATCCTCCATTGCCGCTACTCGGCCTGGGATTTCTTTTACTTTTGTCGAATTTAATGATATTTCTGTCAGTAATTGTGATAAGCAAGTTTCGATTCGTAGAGAAAATTGACTAACATTTTCATTAGGCTCTTGTTTACATTCTTGCAGTTCAGTGAGTAAGTGTGTGTAATGTTTTCTTTGGCTAAATTGTGTTTTTAGAAATTCTTTAAGTTGTTCCCAAGACAAAAAGTCTTTTATGGAACAAATTGCTTCAGCTTTTCCCGATAATTGACTTAAAATGAACTTGAACAAAATTGGCTTTTGCCAGTCGGAAGCTAAGTCGAAAGCATTATTACAATTTATAATAAATGAATTTAACGTCTCCCTACATCCATCATATGATTTTATAAATTTTAATAGAATGTTTAAATCCATCCCTGGTATTGAAAGAGTTTTCTTTCCTTTTTGTTTCTTTTGTTCTAATGAATTTAATGGTCTATCATCCTCCGATTCAGACGGCAAATCTATAGGATGTGGAACTTGTAACGAATCGCTCTTAATAATTTTGGGCACTTTAGATTCCGCCATATTTATGAACAAATATAACAAAAAAAAAAAAAAAAAAAATTAACTTATAAAATTAAATTACGTTGCGGCTAATATGTATACACATGAAATAAGAAACTTATTTAACACATAACAATAACTGATAAAAACATATTTATATATTCATTACACAAAATAAAAAATAAAAATTATTGAAATTAAATTTAAATCGATTTTAATGCCCTTTTAAAATATTTATAATGGAATTTGTATCTAAAGCCAGACTCACATAACGCAGAACGCCACGGTGGTCCAGATAAGCGCCATATCAGGTTACTGCAGGTGTGATGCGACTTGGGAAGCAAAACGGCCCACGATTCTCGTAACAAATTTTCACAAATAGTTTATTAATTACACTTTTCACTTTTTATAAATGTTCACAAAGACGTTCCAGGGATTTGTATTTTCGTAAATCCCTTTCCGCTGCCACCAAAATGTTATAACGCGAATTTGTTTCGTGTTTTTAAAAAAAAGATTTATTTTAATTACACTTTATTTATTAAAATGAAATAGTAGAGAAATAGTATTGTATAGAAATAGTATATAAACACTTGAAATAGAAATTATGAATCTTAGGCAACCTTTCTCTAAGACAATGGGATGGAGACTGAAAGTAATAAGTAATTATAATATTAAAGCATACGGCAATATTGCTGACGCGGCAGCGTCAGTCTAGGGATCCGCAAATATACTTGCAGGGTCCGGGTATAACAGATCGTAACAATAATCTATGCACTGACAAATTTAGAGATGAGGGTGGCAAAAAACAAAACTTGCATCAATCATAATGAAAGATTGTATAAAGCTTCTATAAAATTAAAATCTTATTACAAGTTATAACTCGAAATAGGTATGTAGAGACCACGGCAATGGATAAAGCGTGAAGCTAGCTTAGTTTAGCTTTTTTAGTTTATTACAACTTATTTATTTGTTAGCATCTCTGTAGAGCTTATGTCAAATAATGTGACAGAGGGATGCCACTTCAGCCTAAGAGCATGGGCTACAGCAGTGTTTGAAACGTCGGGTTTCCAAAAATGAAAAAAAAAGTAAAATACTAAATATACTCGATTAATCCGCTTAAATAGTGTCATTTGAAATACTTTTTTAAGCTTCTTTGTATTTAACGCGCAAAGGCCGACAGCAAGTATGACATATAAAAAATATCCAAAATCGTAGCACAAAGGCGAAATTATCGTACATAAAAGTACATATGCAGCAGCGGCCAGTGACAGTTGCTTTCGTTCAAGAGCTGATTCTCATCTTCGTTTAGCAGCTCTTTGA
Organism: Heliconius himera; assembly: GCA_021202915.1. Taxonomy (NCBI): domain Eukaryota; kingdom Metazoa; phylum Arthropoda; class Insecta; order Lepidoptera; family Nymphalidae; genus Heliconius; species Heliconius himera. The sequence goes on from JAJHJA010000057.1 coordinate 129,131, forward strand.
AGAACGAGGAGTGGGTCAAGGGCGTCTCACTTTGTGAACAGTGTTTTTGTATATATTTTGTTTGCATTTTCAACGCATTTCCCGAATTTGAAAGGCAGATAAAGCAGCTAGTAATATTGTTGTAAAAATAAATAATTATTCTTATCAATAATTTATTTCAATAGAATTCAAACCTACGTTACTTATATATATTTATATAGAATTAAGTATTTTGACTGAGAATAAATATGCCCCTTAATTGATAAAAAAAAACGATCCCTTGGAGCACAGAAAAATTGAGCCCCAACGGAATCAAACGTCTGTGCTGCATAAAATTCGCCGTGTAATTAATTCTTACGGAATTACAATGATGAAATTTGGCAAAAAGTGAGAACAATTAAAATAAAGGTATTTTAAAATGATGAATTTATATGTGTATAGTAGAAATAATCACAAATTTAAATTTGTGGTTATTTCGATACAAAATAAATGATATACTATAATCAACAACTTCATAAATGACGTTCCTGTTAACCTACACTTATGAAATTGGTACAACTCTCGGTGGACGAGATCGACTCGCTGTTGACCGATTTTAAAACTAAAATAAAGTCTACAATTTACGCATTATATTTAACTACAAATTTAAGAAGTAAAGAAATATTTAAATTTAAAAATAAATTGTCATAAAAATGACCCTTTCGACATTGAGCATCACTTGAATATATTATTATGAAATATAAACAGGCTATCATGCGCAGCGCAGTGGGACAGCATCTGATTGTAAACGACACAATAGTTGTGGGTTTGATCCTCACTCAGGGAAAATATTATATTTCGATTATTTTCATTTCCCCTTGAGCTTTGCCACTCAACATGCAATGTCATGAAAATTAGGTTAGGTTGGGTTCCCTCTAATGTAATATTATAACTATTTCGCTTATGGGTGTAATTATAAACGATGTATTTATATTAATTTATTTTTATTAATTATAATTTAAATTTTAACTTCCCTTTCTGTCTAATTTTTGGTCCCAATTAAACCTTCTTAATGTAAATCATCCAAACAAACTAAAGTAAATATTGATCCAAAACGTTAATCTGCTTGAAGGACCAACTAATACTATATATTAAACTAACAAAACCACATGCACAGTAGTACCTGAGAGTAGAGACGTGATGTTACCTGCTGACACTGGCCCATGAGCTTCACCATTTGCGGGAAGCTGATGCCCAGCGGGCGGTTGATGCGGCTGAGCTGTCTGAGTAGCCGGCTTGTGTCGTCCTCATCACTGGAAACGATAAATAAAATAATTAATATTTTTTTTTGCTTCACGCTGTATCCCGCGCTAATTTGGGCACCTAGTGCTAAGATTCAACGCCGCGCTCTGCCTCGTTACCGGACCGAAATTCAAAATTCAAAATTCCCCGAGTGGAAATCTAACCCACTAATGTCGCGCTTACAGTCGCCCTCTTGTGTCTCTGCGCCACCATGGCCTCGATTATAATAAATATAATGAATTATTAAGTTTTTAGAAGCTAAGAATATAATAAACGAAGATTTATAATTAATTTTCTTTTCTATTGAACTCTTTAGAGTGATGAGAAATTGTTAGATAGTGTGCGTTCAAAACAGAATCAATAGATAGATCTATCTATTATCTCTATCTATCTATTTAGACAAAATAGGCTTTCAAATGTATCTATTAATCAAAATCGAAATGTCGTAGCGCAGCGACAGCGTCAAATTATACGCGACGGTTGCAAGTTCGATTCCAGCTCGGGCAAATGAGAATTATTTTCATTTCCTCGCTCTGGTAGGAAGACAAAACGTGACGTTGACTTCCGCACTTGTCACACAATATTTCAAATACTGGGCACCGTGTGGCCTATGGAGTGTCTTGACACTGCCTATCCTGCTAAATGCGAGATACAGAGTAAAACTATAAAACAAAATAAAAAATAAATAATAAAAACTAAAAATACATTCTATCTATTGAGAACTTAAACAAGATGGTAAGTGTCAAATTTTCATATCACATCGTTTACATGAATGGTCCATTTCAAAGGGTTATTTAACAAGAAGTAGGGCAACACCGTCCTTCTAATGACGAGGTATTTTTAGTGCAGCCACCAAGAGCTGCAGCGTAAAGACAGCGTGACCTGAACAAAAATATGAATTGGGTCATAAGTCACATATATTTAGACATCGCCTTCAGCTCTTGACCCTTGGGTTACGTTTATAATAGAAATACGTTGTTCTTGTATCTAGCATATTGTTATGAGATACAATGGAAACATTAGCTATGTAAATATATATACGACTCAAAAATATTTAAATATATAATTATGTACAGAACGCTACTTTAAGACCTTAGTTATTAAGATTAGTACTTGAAAGGTTTATTATTTGATGCTTTTCAGTTTTTTTTGTCGGTTAATAATTTTTTTCAGTAGCATTTGAAGGAAAGCCAATGGCAATGATTCAGACAGAATGTATTTGTAATCGACAAATTGTTATTACTTCGAAATTGACTTCATAATTCGACCCCCGGTAATACTATGCGTTATTTATATAAGAGAGTATCGTAACAAAATACATATATGAAACAATACCTAATACTAATGTTTACATATCTATACTGTTTTTTTTAAATTTAAGCATTAACGCACTGTTACAAAAGTATGTGTACATTCTGCCACAACACATACCAAAATAACATATTTCATTATTATATCGGCGTACAAATAAAATGAACACTTTAAATTACTCTTTAAAGCTATAATTAAAGTAAGTTACATTAAATAAATATACATTTAAAATATTAAAAAAATATAAATATAATTAAAAAACTTATATTTTTTTATAGTATAATGGTACTACTGGTAATATTTTTTAGTCTAAAATAAATACATTAAAACATGAAACCTTAATCAAAAAATCAATAAAGACCTGTACAAGAAGTTAATTCAATATAATTGTAGGTACCAAAGAAGAATCACCCAAGATTTACGACGTACAAAATCTGCAAAATTTTCACAAGCACGAGTTCCTCTAGTTAAGTGGCCTTCGGACCGAATTTTTCTCAATTTGTTTCACTTAAAACTTCGAGACTTACGCCAAAATTGTCTAACCTTTTACAAATGGAAGTGATCAATGTAGTTTTAAATCAATATCTGAATTATTTTGAGTTTAACATTTTTTTATGTAACACGTATAAGTATACGAGTATATTCTTAAGTATATTCTTCGTACTTTAGTCTTTTTTGATTTATTTAAACCAGGGGCTCCCAACTTTTTCCTGATCCTTGACCAGTTTTATATCATACTTGATAGCAGGGACCACTATGCATGCAGGTGTAATAAAAATTAACTGTAATAATCAAACAGAAACTTCGCCTCACCATCCCCAGTCATAAAATTAAAATCATTCGCGGACCATATTTAGGCTTCCGCGGACTACTGGTGGTCCACGGAACACTGGTTGGAAACCAGTGATTTAAACTAAGAGTTCGAAAGAAAATACAATAAAATAAAAAAAATGCACAGTTAATACATCGATATATAAGAACCTCTAGAGGTAATGAGCATTTTAGATATACTACTATATTTATATCTTCTAGGCAATTAATTAATCAATATTAAAAAAATATTACAAAATAATAATTTGAAAACATTGTGAAGACGTGACGTCAAACCAAATAAACCTTACATAATTGTGACGAGGCGTGACCTCGAACTCACTTTCTCCGCATCCTCGTGAACTGGTTCCGAAGATGTCCCATAAAAGTTTAGTTGTAGAGTCACTTCTCAGAGCCACTATGTTATGTTGCTTAGATTTTTGTTTATGGATTTTTTGTATTTTGTTTTTTTTTAGCTTCATACATTGTGTCCTGCACGTACAAGGTTAGGCGTAGGGAACCTGGGAACCTAGTGTTAAGAAGCCGCTTCAGTGTTACTAGAATAAGGAAAACGAAATATTAAATAAAGGTGTTAATATTTTTTGGGTTCGATTTTCACTCGAGTTTTTACACCTTTAGCTTTTACAGTTGCGCTCTTGTGTCCTTGCGCCACAACTAGCCTCAATTTTGTGTTTTATTTATATTTTAATATTTAATAAGAAAAAGAAGCTGAAGAAAGGAGTATCTTAGCACTAGGTTCCCCCTGTCCTGCTGTAAGCGACACATCTTGAAGCTAGAAAATCATAAAAACCTAGTGTCAAGACACTCAATCTTACGAACTGATACGATATTTTTCTGTATATTCGTATCCAAGTAACATATGTAGACTTCGTCTGGACAAAATAAAAATATTTTTTTCAATTCTACGTCCTCGACTCTACGACCCCGTTACATTGTCAATGTGGACTTGCAAAACTTTAAACACGTTAGGCAAATGCAAAATTTTATTTGCCTAATTTGAATACAAGATTTTATCGTACAATCTACTAAGAGTACTTATATAACTTACGAAATTATTACATAACTGTATGTAATGTGTCGTTTATTATCTTTTTTGAATCTACTTAAATACAATTTTAGGACCCTAGCCGTAAGACAAAATGCGTAATTGAGCTTCGCCGCTCAATATTCGCAATATTTTCAATTCGGACCGAAAATGAAAAAAAAGAGTGTCTCCGAACTAGGTTCCCTGTTACATGCGAGATACAGCGTGAAGCAGATAAAATGTACCTAATCACTCACTCGGGTGGTAGTGAATCTAAAACTTAATTGTAATAATGTAATTTATACATTGTATCGATCGCTATCTGTGAATTTGAATTTTGAACCCACAAACAATTTAGTGTTCCTTATAGCCATACTTTAACTTAAAACATTTTATTTAAGCATTCACTTGTAGGGAACTATTATTTATAGTTTATTTAATATGTGTAATTTATGTATTTCAATATTGTAATTTATTTATTTATCATTTATATACATACATACATTTAATAGAAGTTATATATTTTGTAGTAAGTATTCGTATTCAATTTATTTATATGAAAGCGCTCGCTGCCGTCGATTGAACCGGTAAGGTGCCGTAATATTTACGCCTACCCCCTTGTCGACGGCATATTTAATTATCACAGTCGATGCGCTTTCCATACGTTCGTTCCTTTGTTTTATCTAGTATTTATTTCCAAATTTGTATCTTTTGTGTTCTGTTATATATATATATATATATGTTTGTGGTTGACTTTCTTACATACTGTACCGTGTTTAATTGTGATTTTACCATTTGTGTTATCACTGTATGTACATTTAAAGTGGTGTTCATTGTTGCACTCAGTGCTAAACGTGAGTAGACTTTTATTATTCACCATCAACACTACACACTTAAAAGAAAACATTTTAATAAGTACGAAACTTATCACTTTCATCATTGAAATTTGCGGAAGTAATGATAGTAAATCATTAGCCACAAACAAATTAAAATAATTATAACACGATGATTGAATTATTAAATACTTTCACACGATATCTAAATTAATTTATAATTTCTGTATTGGTTTTAATAAAAAAATATATTATTCATGCACTATAGTTTACTTTTTGAGTTTAACTGACTAAAATACGATTTTATGTTGTTTATATTATTAAAGGACGAAAATAATTACAAACAATAATTACAAGATTGGCAATGCAGCATAATAAAAATCAATATTACATAATATTAATAAATGTTTTTAAACATTTTTTTTAAAGTGTTATTCCACACTTTCTAAATAAGTATTAATAAATGTTTTTTAAACGGCAATAAGTTAAATCATCATACAAAAATTATTACATAATTTAAAAAAATACAGTCGAATTGATAATCTCCTTTCCTTACAGAGGTCGGTTAAACAGTAACATAGAAATTTATATGATTTAAATCATTTATTTTTATAAAGTAACAAATATGTAAAAAAAATTATAACATAATTGAAAATTTTATAAAAAACATGACTTTTTTTACATTCATAATTTCTTTTCTAGTTCTCTTTACAGTATCACGCTCTGTCCCGCAAATAACAGAGTGAATCTAGTGTTATAACTGTTAACTCACAAGACACTCCGTTTCGTACTTTCCAGACATTACGTGACGAATGGTGCGAAAACTGAAAATTAGGCGCCGTGCTGTGACAACCAGAGCGGATGTCTCTATCGAGTAGAAATCGATCTGGCCATTTATATTTTATTTACAAAATACTAACTTTACAAAGTAACTTCATATATATTATATAGGATACATGAAGCTCGGAAGTGTGTCGTCACAGTCGAGCAGAGCGCGACGTGTGTCACGTGATCACGTCACGTAAGGAAATATAGCTTCCGGCTGGGAGGTCCAAAATGCTATTTGTCTTTACGTCAGCTAAACCAATAGCTGAGTTTATTATGAATCTTCTGGACTTAGAAAGATTATAAATATTGATTCATATATATAGGATTAATACTAAATATTATATTCTCTCTAAAATACAATCCCGAGTATAAAACCATCTATCAAACCACTGTGCTAAAACATTGTAGTAGTATAAATTTAAGGTTTTTTTTTGGGTTTCGTATCCAAAAAGTAAAACAGAACAAGGAGCAAACCAATATTTTGAAATATAAACATTTTCCAGAGCGGGAATCGGGAATGCACTACGAAGGCATCAATTTTAAATAGTAATTTCATGCTTATGCTACATATACATATACTCCTCGTCGTGCCATTGTGAAATCGTACGCGAAGAGACGCGAAGAGGCGACACGTGAAACCTGTCAACAGCCGCACTGGGTAAGTGAGAATTGCGATAATTGATATATCGGTGAAATATGGCTCACTAGGTTACGTATGTATTGTCAACACGGCACACACACATCACTTTTACCACGAAATAACGTTGAAGAATTCATAGAAGAAAGGTTAAGGTGGACGAAATATTTTTTTAGCTTCACGCTGTATCCCGTATTTAGGATACTGGCCAGAGGGAATCTAGTCTTAAGACCGGAGTGTCTTTCTCGATTTTGCGGAACTTGTTACCAGAGCGAGGGAAAGAAAATAATTGATTTCCCAAAGTGGAAATCGAACCCGTAGCGATGATCGCTACGTTTTTTTGTTTTCTCCATTTTACATGTAAAGGCGAATGCAAATAAGTATGAAGTAAAATTATGGATTCTTTTTAAATACATAGTGACATGTACAAGTGAGGTCAGTCGTGGCACAAGGGCACAGGGTGTGACTGTAAAATCGACTGGTTGTGGGTTCGATCCGCACTCGAGGAAATATTTATTTACATTTATATTTTTATTTCTTCCCTCTGGTGTCGAGACAAAGCGCGGCGTTGAGTTCCGCCACTCAACACGCAATGCCTTCAGAACAGAACACAGTGCCTAATGGTAAGCGTGAAGTTTTTAGGTTCAGTCCTTCACGGGGGAATTATAATATTTAAAATATTTTGATTTTTCCGCTCTGTTAGACAAAAAGCGAGTTGGAACTCCGCCAGTCAACACACACTTGAAAATTTGGGGGGTCGTGGAGTCTTAGAATATGGTTCCTTCTGTGGGGAAAATCATCAGGCTCACATATGCCAGTAGATCGCTATATATTGCTATATTAACAAGGTGACACACTCTACACTGTGGAGGTGAAGGTTTCTCCGTACATTGCGGAAACAGTCAATAGAAAGTTAGCCACATAGTTCCAAGATGCCCTTTCAATAATAAATAATACAATTGTATTATATTTTTTTAATTGTACATAAAATTATTAAAGGAAGAAGTAGTCAAATAAAATACATAGGGGCCTATGCTTTTTGAGAATTGGATTAAAAAATACTTCTTAATGAGAATGTTTCTTGGTGAGTTCCAATCTCACGAGAAGCATCCTAAAGAATATTAACTCACGTCATAACAATTTTTTTGGTTTCCGCTCAACGTTCCGGTTCTCCGGTCTTTCCTGTCCCAATTTTGAGAACTTGAGTGTTGGGTAGCGGAAGCCTACGCCTTATATTATATAAACAGACCAAAAGAAAAACAAATTATATCAATATCATATTCCCCTTAGTGGAGGGTCGAACCTGCAACCATCGCGCTTACACTCAGGTACCTATCTCGCTGCATCACATCTAAAAGAAAAAATCTACAAATTTTCTTTCAAAGATAACAAACTACTAATCAATAGATATAAAATTCAAAACATAGATATCACAAGGCCGAGCGAGGATTACTGACTGGAGTATTAATTCAATACGCTTACTTAATATCGATCAAACGTATGACCTCACTATTAACTTTGATTGTCCATTGTCTATGATGTATACAGTGCAGCCGCACGCAGAGATGATAATTAGATTTAATTGACGTTAAAATTATTTAATTTTAATTGTATTATATATTATGGTGCTAGTTGGGTATGCAATATAGGTTATTAAAATGTTGTAAAAGTTCAGAGAGTAGTAAAATTTAAATAGATTGAGCAACGTTAGAAGGCGGAACACAACGCTGAATATTTGTCTAGATAAGTCGAAGAAATTGTAAATTATAAATATACATGTATTAAGTGCCCAGGACACCTTGCAACAAGATGATTTTTTTTACTCTAAATTACTTAAACAATATATAAACTATAATTCTTTAATATCTAGTTCAATATAATTAATTATTGATTATCTAAATACGATAATTGTTAAATCACGCTGTATCCCGCACACAGCAGGGTTGGCAGAGGGAAGGTAGTGTTAAGATACTCCGTTCCAAATTTTCTGCCGAATTTTGGAGGCATTGATGTTGAATAGCGGAACTCAACGCCTCAACTAAATTTAAATAAATTGTTCAGAAAAAAAATGTAAAAATCTAAATCTCTCTAATTTATAATTAAGAATTTTGGTATGTAAGCTAATTTAATTTTTTTTTTTTTTTTAATTTTGGTATGTTTACCATTTTTTATATTTTCATAACATGTTTAACAAATTAAAAGAAAGTAAACATTTTTATTAAGATATCAACATTCATTTTCAAGTACCACTTTCTTAAAAAATTAATAAATTGCCTAATTACATTAATAATGATGCAAAAAGTCACCAAACAACAATAATAAATAAAAATTTAATAAAAAAATTTGCTTCACGCTGTATCCCGCACACAGCAGGGTAGGTAGAGGGAACCTAGTTCTAAGACACTCCGTTCCCCACTTGCTGCCAAATTCTGGAGGCATTGCGTGTTGAGTGGCAGAACTCAACGCCGCGCTTTGCCTCAACATCAGAGCGAAGAAATGGAAATATAATTTAAGTAAATATTTCCTCGAGTGGGGATCGAACCCACAACAGTCGGTTTTACAGTCACACCTCGTACCGCTGCGCCACGACTGGCCTAACAATAATAAATGTAATAAAAAAAATATATATTTAATAAATAACAAAAGCAAAGCGATTATCTCTGGGCAGCGGAAAATTATAAAAATCTCCATACAGGGCAACATAGATGAGTTAGTAGCGTACAATAATTTCGACATAGCTTAATGAGAACGTATTAGTGGTTAGAGCGCTTGGAGGGTTTCAAGATGCGCGAGTTCTAGTACTGCTACGTTTAATTTTTTACGTTTTGTACACAAGTATTTTAATCGAACCTACTACCTTCGCGGTTAGAATCTGACGCTGTCCCATTGTGTCACGGTAGTATTGACCGAATAAACACTTAAGCCCTTACATAAACCCTAACGTCAACACATATCTCACCTAGTATTAAAGTATTTTATTAAAAGTTGATTATTTTAATAAAACTTTTTAACATTAGCTGTTCTGTCTATGAGAATTTAATTTTAATTATTTTGTTTATTGCTATTAAATTGCATATTTTCCTATATTCATATAGTTACATCATTTAACCGTCGTTGTACAATGTAACATAGGTTTAACATGTAGTTATAAGTTACGACCGACCGGTGCCAGAGTCAGTGCCTGCGGAGCGCGACCACCTTCATCCTTGTGCCAGATAGGCGGTTTTGCAACTCCAATGAGATGGGCTCTTCTAAGCATTATTTAGTGATAGTTTTTTTACTACACTAGTGTTTGACTGTACAATTTTTGATGGTTCGACTTCCACTTGATATATGTCTCTAAACATTTCTGGTAAAAGAATTATGACAATAAGATGATTGATTAAATTTAAAATACTACATACGAAATATATATCCAGAATTTCGTAGATATTGTTTTTGTTAAAAAAAAGCCCTCACCAGGTTCTATTTGTCTATTTCACAATAACGTGGAAATTTACTAAGTAAAAAACAGAGAAACCTAAATTGTAATTGCATGACAAATAAATGACATTAACCACTAAGTTACCAACACATTCAATTTACAACAATTAACTTATATAGAATAATACAACGCATTTCAACGATCACTCGACCTCTACGTTCTAGGAAAAGAACTATGACTCAAACTGAAGTCTGAAGTAGGAAATGGGATATATCCTGTTGGTAGCGATTAGTGACTGCGTCTACTAAGACGAGGGTAGTAGATTCGAGTTCAAGTCGAGGCAATCCCACTCACTGATAATGTGTCTAAATTTTTATATTGCATGTATCTAATCAATGAATGGTCATAATATTAAAAAAAAAGTAAATAAATATTGCTTACAATAATTAATATACGTAATTAATATAATTATAAAAATGTAATTCAACTTCAAGCTTTATCTCGCATATAGTAGGGTAGGCAAAGACAACCAAGTATTAAGACACTCTATTCCTCAATTTTCGAGACATTGCCTGTCGCCTGGCGGAACTCAACGCCGCGCCTAGTTTGCAAACTAGGGTGAGGAAATAATGTTTGCCCGAGTTGGAATGGACTCATAACCGTCGCATCTACAGTCAGTGCCGCTGCACCACGACAGCCTCAATCAATCTCCCTTTTCAATTTTTATCTCCTTAAAGGCAAAGTTGTTTCTATTAAAGATATTAAATATTAATCGATGTATTGAACAAACAAACAAAGAATCGGTGCGTGTTAAGACGGGGTTAATAATTGATATCCTGTAACAAGTTTTATACGTAATGTAATCACCTATTAAATGTCAAGGGCGACTCGATAATGTCTTCATTAATACTGAATGTACTGACCAAGTGACCACCTCACAAACGAGTTATCTATAATTAATATTATAAATATGGTTTTTTTTTGAGCCCAGTATTCTCAGGAACTACTGAGTTGAATGGAAACAATAATTTTATACTGGATAGCAGATTTATAGCGGAAGGCTATTTGAGACCTTCCGGTTCTAGTTTATATTTTAGTTTCTCACTGTATCCAGAGTTATCATGGGCACCTAGTGTTAAGACATTTTGATCCCCATTAAGACCCTCATATTCTTCACTTCACCCCAAATTCTTAAGGCATTTTGTTTGTGAGTGGCAAAACTCAATCGAAGGTGAGAATCGAATCCACAACCTATCCTAACCTATTACAGCCACACGGCCTGCGCCACGACAGCCATGTCTACATCACAAATCTGATATCATCATAATATATTTTCCATTATTGCGTTTCATTTTGAGAAACCAGTGTACTATGTAGAGAAATTCAACCCCGTATTATCAATAGCGAGGCCTAGGAAAGGCATTTGTTTTATAAATAGTAATATTCGCTACGTGAAATGTTTTACGTGTGTAATATAAAAAATTGTCACAGGACATTGTTTATTTAAAAAGATTTCCTCTAATATGATATCCATTGTTTTATAAAATAAGCCTAATCAAGATCTGTTTAAAGTATTCTACTACAAATGATACCTAATAGCCAGCCTAAAGTTTTCTTAAAGCATAAAAGACGCTGCGGATTTTAGATTTTCATAGATGATTGAAAGATTAATTCAATCATCTATGAAAATCTAATATTTTCAACATTTTCAGAGTGTTATTCCACATTTAGGGTAAAAAAACTACTTATTTAGAAAACGTATAAAATTGAAATGTGGCAGGATTTGAACCCGCGCCTCTTGAAAACCGTCGAACTGGACGGCTGATTGACTCTTGATTTTTAGTATTTTTTAAAGTACGCAAGGTGAATAAGAGCCAAGAACATAAAAATGCTTTTTAGATATGACAAGTTTTCTTTTGTCTGCAGTACGCATTATTGTTGTCTTGTCTTTTTATATTCCGATAATGAGAGGAAGGAAAAAGAAATTAAGATAATGTTAAACGCCATAAAAATTGGTTCCTTTCAATTCATTTAGATCAGTGTCAGAGATATATTAAGTAACTTTAACAAGCTGAAAGTAAAAAGCCGAAATAACAGTCTCATGTCGTCCTCACGTGTACAGCCAGTCCTAACGACCGAACGAGAATCATTTGGGGACGGCTGTCAACAATATTCACCATGTAATTCTATTTTTTTTAAATATATCGTTCGAAGCATGTAATTTTAGTATTTTTATGGGTACCTAGTGTTTAGACACTGAGCTTTCCACTTCCCTCCGAATTTTGGAAGCATTGAGTCTTGATTGGCGGAGCTCAACTCAACCCTTTGCCTCGCACACCAAAGCGTAAAAATGAAAATATTAAATATTTCACTTCCTCAAGTGTAGATCGAACCCCCGACCTGTCGCGTTTAAAGTCACATTTTGTGCCCCCGCGACTGGCTTCAGTTCTGATGACGATGGAATGATATATAATCAATATTGTTGTTAATCCAAAATGGCAGACTACTATTTAACATTGATATTTAATTTAGACTTCAAAATTATAAAATCTTTTTTTAATTATTTTTATTTAACAAAATCGAAGTACGTACGTACGTTGTTTGAAATCGGTTTTTCTTTTCTTAAGAATTAACTTTTTGTTACATTTAAAATGGGGATATTTACTTTTACTGCTGAGATTAGGGCTGTTGATGTTTAATATATTACCAAGAAAATATTAAATTATTATGTTAGAACTTTTATATTATCACAATATTTGATCATTTGATTAAATGAGTTGCATTATCCAACACGCTTAAGTCCGAATGGACAGCAAATAGATCTTAGTCTACTTTCCGGGAAGATCTTAAATTAAAACGTAATATAATATTTCTTCTTAAAACTGCTTCCTACTTATTTGAATAATAAATAAACACAAGGTACTGTAATTACAGCATAAACCATTCAGAAGTATTTCAGCGTCCCAAGCAGCAACTCACGTGTTCTCCTGTAATCGTTGCGCGAGAAACGTGAGGATCTATACAACACTGTGACAAGAATTGTCGAGGTATATTGAATATTAGAATATTACTATTTTTTTAACTACGCGCTGTATTCTACACGGAGGGTAGACAGAGGGAACCTAGGAACCTAGAGTTGGGGCACTCCGTTCCCATTACGACACTCCCGTTCACCATTTTCAGTTGAATTTTGAGTTAGCTGAGTGAGTCAATGATAATATTAAATATTTAATTTTCTCGAAATAATAATTTTCCTGGAAATGGACTACCTGTTACGGTACTATTACCTATGCATCTTGCTTTCCTGTGTTTTCCTGTGTTTGCACAAGTGTGTCATTGTAACGCGACAGTTGTGTGTTCGATCCCCACTCGAGGGAATGAATTATTATTTATTAATATTTTCATTATTTGGTTGTGGTACCAAGGCATTGCCAGTGCTATGAAAAAATTCAGCGGAAAGTGGGAAACGGAACAGTTATTATGGGATCGGAGTATCATAAGATTGGGATCCTAGGTTCCCTCTATCTACCATTCTACATGTAGTATATAGCGTGGAGTTAAAAAAAATTGTAATATAATAATATTAAACATACCCAGACAATTCTTGTCAGTGTTGTATAGACCTTCTACTAGTATCCCTTTGCCCAACTTGCTGTATACGGGATACACCGTGAGGCTTATTTAATATTTTTTTAATTCCTGTGATTAACGCGTGGAAAGTGAAAAATTTGTTTATTTGACAAACGACCTTTTATTTGGGCTCAAAATTATTACGTCAATTCTTTTATACGAAGTTTTAAGACAAATATTGATGTTTTTTACATAAAATGCGATACAACTATACGAAAAAGTATATGACAATATAATTTGCAAAATGCCTCCATATTGCATAGCTGCGCCCGCGCAGATTCCGAAGCGGCAATTGTTCAATGATTGAATCAGTGACGCGCGTACCCCACCGCTACCTCTGTCCCTGCCCCTGCCCCTGGACCGGTGACACTTCTAGAAAACCATATAGTAAACTACAATAGGCTACCATAATCTAGGTAAAGACATACAATATAGCTATCAAAGCGTAGAAGTCAATTCAAATTCAAAGAAATCTTTATAAAATGCACTTTTGCAAGCACTTTTGAATCGTCGAATAGTTTATTTTAACATAATATAATACTGGCAACAGGGTAGGCAGGCGGTAACCCAGTGTTAAGACACTCTGTTCCCTAATTTCCACCAAATTTTCGAGACATTGAGTGATGATCGGCGAAACTCAAAGCCACTCTTAGTAGAAATATACTTATGAGAAAAACATAAAATATAAAGCATATTTTTTTTCAGGTCCACGTTCTAGGTTTTAGGAACATGGATGTCAAATGGCGGAACTCAACGCCGCGCTTTGCCTCATTACCACAGCGAGAAAATGAAACTATTAAATATTTGATTGCCCCGAGTGAAATCAACTGTCGTTTACAGGCAATTAAGAAAAATCAATTTTCCCAATACACGTGGCGAACCTTAGACCTTGCACGTTGGTATTAAATAAAGCCTTCTAAGTACGACAGCGCAGATGCAATAATGAGATATGTTTAGCATTTAGATTTAACTACTATGATCTTGTTGTGAAGACGATTTTCCAGTTTTTCTGTGTCCCAATCGTTCATATGCGAGGGAGTAGTCCTCAAATAAAAATTCAAAGACAGAGTCCAGAGTCCTATCCTGATATAAAGCCAGTCGTGGCGCTAGTACACAAACATACCACTATATAGGAGACAGGTTGTGAGTTCGATTCGCAATCGGCGGAATCAAATATTTAATATTTTAATTTCCTCGATCGGTAATGAGGCAATGCGCGGCGTTGAGTTTCCCCACTTAACGCGATTTTTTCGTCACGAAGTTAAAAATTGCTTGGAAAAGATAAAATATATCAATGCTCGACTCATCATTAAAATTTTCCCAAATTCCTATGAAGTGATTTACATTGTTCATGTTACGAACATTCTAGAAACTTAAGTTATAAATCACATCTCATCATCTTGATAATTATGTGACAGTACGCGGGTCGTTAATAAGTAATTAGCTCTCTATTTCACTTTGCTGTTGCCGCTTTCTATAGAACTTTACTTAGGAGAATAATAAATGCGATGTCATAAAAATGAAGTTAAATAACTTTCAATCCAACAGGTAATGTCCCAAAAATTGGACAAAAAGTGAAAAAACGAACGTTATATATATTTTTGTTCGTTTTTCCAGTTACCAGTGTGCTGTTGGCTCTGATGGCCTATACAGCGTTACCTCACTTGGTTTGGGTACCGTGGAAGGTACCTAGAAAGTGTCGCAAAGTATCTCCTGTGCCACTTGCGTACATTGTTTCTAACTATGTATATAATAGTAAAGTAGATACTGGACTTCGACAGTTGAAATTTGGCATATAAGTACATCAGAGAGTGTAGGAGAACAATAAGCGAGGATTTCTCAAAATTCCTAAAAAGAACATGAATATACGGAAATTTCCACTTCAAGTCCACTCAAACAAAATTACACAACAAAAACAAAAAGTAGATATTTGATCAAAACCAAAAGTTTCCTCAAGTGTCGTGCAACGTAAGGCCCAGTGTCCACAATGGGTGGACAATTGGCGGTCACCGGTCACCGGTCACCCGACGCCCGACGCCGCGTCGCCCGACTCCGCACGAGCACACCGCCTCAATTGCCAGCATTGTGTCACTGATACGACACTCTGACTGCTCTATTGTCATGTCTTCCGTCATTTTAAGGCTTTTTTCATTTGCAACGTCCTTAAGATTTGTCTCTATTGGTTGGAAGATAAATTAAGTTGATATGTTGGTTGGCCGGTCGTGGCGCAGCGGAGCGAGGTGTGACTGCAAAACCGACTGGTTGTGGGTTCGATCCCCACTCGAGGAGATGAAATATTTACTTAAATTTATATTTCCATTTCTTCGCTCTGGTGTCGAGGTTAAGCGCGTCGTTGAGTTCTGCCACTCAACACGCAATGCCTCCAGAATTCGGCAGAAAGTGGGGAACGGAGTGCCTTAACACTAGGTTCCCTCTACCTACCCTGCTGTGTGCGGGATACAGCGTGAAGCTGCTTTTAGGTTGGTTTAGGTTTGATTTATCCCAAATAATTTTGATAGTTGCACAGTGTATTGTGAGTGATTGTAAGCGCAAAAGTTGAGGGTTCCGTTGAAAATCAATGATATATTTTCATTTCCTCGCTCTATCTCAACAGGCAATGTCTCGAAAATTAGGTATTTAAGTGTTGCTTAGAAACATCCACTGCCACAGTAATGTGATTACGTAGTATGAAGTAAGATTGTAATGATTGAAGCAATTTCATAAAACACATGCAATGTTGATAGCATTGCTGGTTGCGTGAGATAAAACTACCAGTTTAGAGAAGTAATGAGAAGATTTCAGAATAGGTATACTCGTATGTACGTGTAGGTATGTACGTATAAGTAAATTTTAAAATGTATTATCACAAGTCCCGCGCAGCTATCGTATATCAAATTAGACAGAATTTATACTGAAACTATATGAATATGCTGAAAATATCTTTCTAATATTATTTTATCAACTTTACGCTGCATCCCGCGCAGGGTAGCCAGAGGTGATTCTGAAGCTTGATTTTTCTCTGAGGGATTGTGTTCCATATCCGCAGCATAATAGAACTAGTTCTTTTGATAGTCTGATTTTACGATAAAAGGCACAAAATAATCTGCCTCTATCGCATATAGTGAAGAAAACCGAAATTAAATGAAGCAGTAAATTTTGTCAAATATTATGAGTTCATAAAGTATAAACAGATGATAGGGTGGTCTGGTTCAAACATTATAACAACATGTTTTACTGTTTACCCTTGTTTATTTATACAATAAAAAAACAATAGACAATCGATTTATAATCTACATTCGTCATTTATTCATACGTCACTTATTGTTGACAGTGACAGAAGAAAGGCTAAAACAAACAAACATACAGCCATTATTCGCTGACAACGCGCCGCTCACGCGAACTATCGTCGCCATGATTACAGACTAACAAATAAATGCACAATGATTGCGTGCATAAAAACTTTATTATATAGGAATTTGTAAAATACTGTAATTTGTTTTATCTATAAACATATTCTATTAATTTTGTGTTTATAAACACGATATGTTTGTTGAGGCCATCGTGGCTCAGTGGAAAGGGCGTTTGAATATAAAGGCAATTATGGGTTCCATTTCCATTCAGGCGAATAATTATAATTAAATTATTTACGTTTTCTCGCTGTGTTGGACAAAGCTCGGCATTAAGCTCCGCCACTTAACGCGCAACTCGTTTAACAGTCACTTCGTTGTCCATTTTCTGCCAAAATTTGATTTACTGAATGTTGAGTCAAGAGTCAATAAATTTTTTAACTCTATATATTAAAATTTTAAACTTAACTTAAAAATGACTTCACCAATACGGCACTAAAAGTAACCGCCGACACAAGTTACATGAGTTATTCAATAGAATGTGCTCCAACGACCTGGGTCTAGAATCAATTCGTCCTTGTATCTTTGATAGGTCTCCGCTTATGGACGTTCTAAATATCTAATCTATTACATTTAATTACGTATATATTTTTATTGCGAAATATTCTTTTAGTTTTAATGGTTATTATAGAATGTCATTACTTATAAATCTCGTGGCGCAGTGGGGCAGTGTATACGCTATAGTTGTGGATTCGGTTGAATAATAATAAAACATAACAGTAATTTGTATATATAAAAACAGTATCATGTTTTTTTCCACGTAGCAGGGAAGGCAGAGGGAACTTAGAGTTAAGACACGCCGCTCTCTACTTTCCGCCCAATTTTTGTAATTTTTTCCTTTGTATGTGTTACCAGAGCGAGAAAATGAAGATATTAAATAATTTATTTATTCTCCGAGTGGAAATTAAACACTTAACCCTCGCGCTTACTGTCAAATGCTACCACTGCGCCATAAGAGCCACGAAGTTATCTGGCTATTAACAAAATATTTATGAATATCTCCACCTACCATGCTACTTCTCCATAATATGGAAATACAGAGTATAAAGTAGCATTATAACTCTTATGAGATTAATATCTTGAAGCATCTTTCTTTAAACTCACAACGTGAGACGTTCATACAATATGAAGAACAAACATTATAGAAAGGTCTAACGATAGTGATTTTTTGATTTAGAGTGCGATTGAATCACGTCATGTTTGAACGTATATTATTTGTTTATCGACCTTTTGCTATACCGCTATAAAAGCGGTATAGAATATAAAAGTTACATAAATAAACCGGTCAAGTGCGAGTTGGGGCCGCGCGCCGAGATTTTCGAACCAATGTATTAAATATTAATTTGTATTTAAATAAGGTATATTTTTGTGATATATTTCCTTTAGCTACATATATTGTAAGTTCTCACTTCTTGCCAAACTTCAGAACTCTAGGCCAACAAGAGTACTCTACTAGTTTCGTTTACGCTGCGAATATCATAGTATACGCTGCAAAATGAAGTATAAATTCAAATTCAAAATTCAAATTCAAATAATTTTATTCAAAATAAGAAGTTACATGCTTCATTTTTTGAACGTCAAATTTACCACCAGTTCACTAAAATTAATGCCTCAGACCTGAGAAGAACCGGCGCAAGAAACTCAGCGGGACCTATTTTTTAAAATCAATTTTAAACAAATACATATTTAATTATTTGTGACAATGATACCTTTGAAACAGACTGGAGCGAGCATTTCATTCCCAAGGCGTGTTATCATTTACAAAATCATTAATTTGGTAATAACCTTTAACACACAAACGTCTTTTCACAATTTTTTTAAATCGTGATATAGAAAATTCTCTGACGTTTTCTGGGATCCTATTGTAAAAGCGTACACATTGTCCCATAAAAGAATTACGGATTCGATGCAACCGAGTTACAGGTGCACCAAGATTATGCTTATTTCTAGTGTTAATATTATGAAAATCACCAATTTTGGTAAAATTATTAATGTTTTTCTTAACATACATAATATTTTCAAAAATATATTGCGATGCAACTGTCAATATATTAATTTCTTTAAACTTTTGCCTTAAGGAGTCTTTAGGGCCTAAGTTATAGATTGCACGAATAGCTCGCTTCTGCAGGACAAATATCGGTTGGATACCGGCTGCATTACCCCAAAGTAAAATCCCATAGGACATAATACTATGGAAGTAACTGAAGTAAACAAGTCGAGCCGTTTCTACGTCAGTTAATGATCTAATTTTTTTGACCGCGAAAGCTGCAGAGCTAAGTCTATTCGCCAATCCATCAATATGGGGTCCCCACTGTAATTTGGAGTCTATGGTGATACCGAGAAATACCGTAGAATCGACAGGATCTACGGGTTCACCATTCAAGAGTACATCGGCTTTAACAACTTTCGTGTTAGGTGTTCTAAAAATAATACATTTAGTTTTTTTACTATTCAATAGTAAGTTATTAACACTGAACCAATGTACTACTTTCGAGAGAGCATTGTTTACATCGTCATATACGATTTGTCGTCTTTTTATTTTGAAAATCAATGAGGTGTCATCAGCAAACAATACTATCTCATGATCCTTTTCAACTAGATATGGTAAATCATTAATATATATTTGTTGATTTAGAACTTTTTTTTATTTTTATTTACAATTTTTTTTGTGACTGATGTAATTTATTATTTGAATACGAAAAAAGGTAAAAAATGTTATCCTTGGGAAAAGAAAGAGACAAAATCTATAATTTAACCATGTTAATGTAATGTCTTTTTAAATGGAATCATTAAGCCATTTATTCTGTGGAAGTACTTAACGAATAAAAGCAATATAACTAACTCTCTATATAATAGAATATACAAATATATTTTATATAATATTTTGTGTATTTTAGTATATATTGAGGCAAGTCATGGTGCAGGGGCACAAAACCTGCACCTAAACGCGACAGGTTCTGGGTTCGATTCCCACTGGAGAAAATGAAATTTGTAATATTTTCATTTTTCATCGCTCTGGTGTTGAGGCAAAAAGCGCGGTGTTGATTTACGCCACTTACCACGCAATGCATCCAGAATTCGCGAGAAGTGGGGAGCAGAGTGTCTAAACCCTAAGCTCCCTCTGCCTACCTTGCGGGAAGAAGAAATAATTGTATATTATTATTGACTTTTGTTAGAAACATTAGTGCATAATCCTAATATAATATAAGTATCAAAAGTGTCAAGTCAAAGATTAGGATTTTAATTACACTGAAGTATTGTTAGTGTAAATGGACTTGAGTAATTCTAATATGTTATGTTTATTCATTCGTAGATATTAGGATGTGAGAGGAAAACTGATAGTTACATATGATAGTAGTAGAAAACATTGTCGAGATATCCTAAAACGTTGCCCGTCCGCAAGTCGACAAGGCTGCAGGTGGCCTAGAAGCAACCTTAGGACATCCTGAAGGTCACGGCGTCCCGCAATAGGCGGCCCTTACACATAGAGTTCGAAGTGGCATCCGGAATTATATTTTATTGTTTATTTAATTATCTAGGTAGAGAGGTTTCTGTTGGGTTTTTTTAAAAAGTATAGCTTAATCGCTGCATTCGCAAGGTATAGATTCACATCCATCTCAGGAAAATGTTTGTCATGTTCTGCTTTACATGCTCTTTACTTTAAAAAATAGAGCCCGTCTCATATTCTTATCATAAATAGACTTGTATAAATACAGTATCTAAATATAGAAATAAACGATATTTATCAATGCACACTGCGTCGAGGCGATGAACACTTCTGACGGAGGACATTATATCCAGGTGTTGAGTATACTAGCTTTTACTTGTAGCCCTCTCTCTTTTATACACAAATAAAAATAACTATAAATTGTTAATAATACTTATAAAATATGACACATTCTAAGTGCCCGAGGGAATTCCGAGCACTCCTCAGTGTGATTCTTGAGATTACTACTCTGAAATTACTACTTTTAACCAAAACAAACTCCTAATTTTTTAATATTAGATACATATATATTAATATGAAAATTCTGGGAAAAGATATATTTTCAATTTAAGCCGTCCATCTTCCAGTAAATCGGAAATTTTAAAGTTTATTTATTTACCCTTAATTTTACTCAATTATTTAATTTAAGATAAGATGGAATAAACATACACACAGAATTGATGCATAAAAGGCGGTCTTATCCCTAATCATAATCAGAGATTTCTTCCAGATAACCTTTGCGTTTCAAAATTTATATGACAATAAAAGAAAGAGAAAGTGTGGGTGGTGTTAATGTATATAACAATATGATGTAATGGTCCAGGACATACCACCAACAACGGAAGATACATAAGGATTGGATTTATACACTTTATATTGACAAATATCCTGTTGTATGTCAAACATAAAGTGAGAAAAATAGTGACTAAATAAAAACTTCGATTATATTTCTAACTAGACCATGACACACGTGTATGAACAATATCAACGCTGACCTCGAACCTGCGATACTAAACGCACTTTGCACTACCGACAAATTAGACATACAGTCACCAAGGTCTAATTTTGTATACCTAGCATATTTTTTAAAGTGTTATTCCACAATTAGAAAAAATAATACTCCTCCGCTCTCAATAGACACAATGCTGTGTAGAATTCCGCGATTTAAAACGCAATATTTCAAATTGGGCCAAAAAACAGAGAATGACATTTCGTCACAGTAGAAGGATCTACTGTGAAGGATTTACTGTGACTTTATAAATCAGGGCAGGCTTACGTAAGCCTAAAGTTAAAAATTAAAAATCTTTAATAATACGACAAAAAAAATACTTATATAAGAGCTATTACTATTGAACGTGACAAATGTCAATTACGTAGAGTCAAATACATTTCCATTTCGATCAAGGATAGAAGTTCGATGTTGTGAAACAATATCTTGCGGAAGAAAAAACTAATTTAAACGACACTATGGCCAAACTGGAGCTACAGTGGTACAGTTGTATCACGTTTAACTTTACGAAAACATTGTGAATTCTCATTATGGGAAATATTATTATTTATCGCTACATATGAAGCCCTCGTAGCGCAGTAGGATATTATATGACTATAATCAAGATAGTAGTTGTTTCGATTCCCTCTTGGAGGAATAAATTATTTACATTTACATTTATTTCGCTCTCGTATAAAAAGATATCTCGAAATTTGGGCGGAAAGTCAACTGAGTTAACACTAGTTTCCCTCTGTTTACCCTACAATATGCGGGATACAGCGTGAAGCTATCTTGAGAGAGAATATATTTTAAAATTATTATTGTCTTCACACTTCTCCCACTTTATACAGGAGATAGACGCAAGTGAAAAGACTCTGACTGACTGACAGACCTAACATCGCACTTTGTGCAACCACTCCAAGAAAATTGGTGTACTTAATATAAACTCCCAATTTGAACTCACAACCATCGCGTGCAGTCAAATACGTCCCAACCTGACGGGCGTTACGCTGACGTCAATCAATTATTATTTATTATATAATTACTATTATATCTTTTATAACATTTTATTATAGGTATATTAGCAATGAATAATAAAAAAAACATTAAATTTATAAAGTGAGAGTGAGTTGTAAAGCAGAGGGAGACTGGTTGACCAATGAGAACGCAATATCGATAATACTGGAGGAAGGTCACGTAAAAATCATGAGAATGAACACATGTAGAGGTAGATGACAGTGGACGAGGCGAATAACAAGTAAGACAATATGCTCCCTAATTTCCAATTAATCTTCGAGAGTGGCAAAACTTAACGCGCGCTTTGTCTTGTCACCAGAGTGCATAGCGTAGAAATGAACATCATAAATTTCCCCGAGTGGGAATCGAACTGACAACCGTCACTCTTACCTTCAGTTAGATGTTGCGCCGCCGTGACGGCCTTAAGAAAACAAATATGTATATATGTATTTGAAATTCTGAGCACGCTGCAGTCAATGGCGACACGAAATCTTTTAAGAGATCTTGGTCAAAGTACGTGAATAGTTTTACTTTTGTACACTCAACAGTAAAGCATAAAAGATTCTAGAAAGACGACACACATAGAGGCCATTCAAAGTTTAAGCGATATTATAAAAAAATATATTCAAGTTTGTATAGGTATATATTGTTTAAACATAGGTATATTTTTTATAGCTTCACGCTGTAACCCGCCTATCCTGCAGCAGGCTAGGCAAAGAGAACTTACAGTTGAGACGCTCCATTTCAGATTTACTGCTCATGTTTCGAGACATTATGTGTTGATTGACGTAACTCAATACCACATTTAGTACTCTTACCAGAGCGGGTGAGAAGTGAACCTAAAACTATTGCGTTTACACAAACACTATGTGCCACTGCGCCATGTCTATAAAAATCAAAGATCGTCAATCGGTCCAATGAAATCGTGGCAGAGTACGTATAATACTTTAAAAAAAATTATTAAAAAAATTAAATTAAATCAGCTTCACACTGTATCAATAGTATAATCTTGTAAATTTTTTTACATCTTAATTTATGCTACAAATGTATTAAAACCTTAATCTATAATATATTTGCGAAAAACAATGCAGGGGGTTTAAAATAGCTTATAGAACATGAAAGGGTAAGTATATGTTCACATATTCTTTTTATATAATTTTAGTAACTTTGGTTACTGCCACTTTTTTGCAACTGACACTGATACTGAAAATACCGATACTGAAACTCATAGCTTCTCTTGTCTACTCCATACTAATAAAAAGAAAGAGAAGAAGAAGAAAAAAATACATTTTTCCAATAACTCAATTACATATTTTTCTTAGACTAACAAGAGCAAGCGAACCGGTGAGGTCCACCACTCAACACGTAAACTTTAGAAAATTGAACGCATTTTGGAGATCGGAGTGTCTTATTCTTAACACTTCCTTCACGTTCCTTCCCTGCCATGCAACAGCTTCCATCTTCTAAAAGAAGAAAATCTAGACTAATCTAGACTTCCAGACTTAGACTACAAAATAGACTAAAACACTTTCCAAACACCAATAGTCGTGGCCATTTACAGTCAATCTTAATCTGAACATCCGCCACATATTCGCGAATGACAAACTTTTATATGACACTGTATGCTCATACCGTGCGAGAGGTACCTATTGTATGAAATGCAGATCTTGAGATCGACATGTTAGAGTTCACTTTCTGATACTTCCCACGTTGGTGACTATCTGTCACCAATTGATCATGATATACTCGTATGTATATACTTAGGTATTTAAATTTGGCGGCTCTACAGCGGGGCAAGGACCTGTTACATTCTAGAAGTTGATGGATATTTTTTTATTATTATTGGTATAAATTAGTTTATGAGAACGTCGTAGTGTAGCGGCAGAGCGTCTGACTGTTTGTGAGGGTTGTGCGATGGAATGTATATTCACTTTCTCGTTCTGGTAATAAGTCTAAGAGCGGTGTACATTCGGCGTCACTTAACACGTGTTGAAATAATGTCTCGAAATTTTGGTCGGCACAGTGTCTTAACACCAATCTGCCTCTACCCATCCTGTTATGCGGAAAAAGGATGAAGCTGCTCCTTTTTTACAGATTTTTTCACAAATTCTAATTTATTTCTGATTGTTACATTATTTATTGTTAATACACTTAGTATTATATAAAAAATATTGAACACGTTTCTCTTAAAGAAACTTGTGCACCTAGCGAAAACCACTATATCACACTGTTTCCGCTTTTTGAACATTTAGAGAAATTAATACGCCACTATTTTATCACGTCACATATAATTTTGAACATACATATAATTCAATTTCATTTCTTCGAGTGGAAACGAACTCATCCTGTCGCTATGACTATAAAGTTACAATGACACGCTGACACGTGACACGCTGACACGTGACAATAAGTTTGTCAATGTTTAACTGCTCTACAATGTTTTTTTTGATAGAGCTATAATAATATTTAACGTATTTTTATAATTATTAAGTATATGATATCTGACGGCAGTCGCGGCGCAGAGACTACGACTGTAAACACGACAGGTCGTCTGTCTGATGGCCACTCGAGGAAATATAATATTTAACATTTTCATTTCTCTGGTAACAAGGAAAAGTGCGGCGTTGTGTTCCGCCACTTAAGATGCAAAGCCTCGACAATTCATTCAAAACAAATTCAAAACAAGTTCATAATATATGAACTTGTTTTTCAATATAACATACAAGAATGCATTGAATTAAAACAGTAATCTATGAAACGACCGTTACGTTTAAACTATTTACATATTATAACATTACTTTAATCTCAATAGATACGGTCTAGATCAATATATACTATATTTGTTAAGAAAGAAAGAAATATTATAGAAAAATATATATGGAAAAGAAAATACTTTTTTGTTCTTATTTATTTAAACGGAAATTGGAAAATTTTATGGCAAATACTTACGTTTACTGTTTTACAAGATAGCGAAGCTATAAACGAAACATCTAACAAAAAAATATATAAAAAAGAAATAAAATAAGGAATACCTATATAATCATATATACATATTTAAAAAAAGTACTTACAAAGTTTCAATGAGTTCACAGTTGAGTAGCAGCTTCTCTTCCCCGAGCTCCACCACAGCCACCGTCTGATCATGATAATAGATCATGCGAAGTGTATCATTGGCAATTCTCCTCCCCGTATAGGGTTTCACTCCAGCATCTCTCTTCTCCACCTCCGATCTGGCACCCACACTGCCCACAAGACCAGCTAACGACCAGCTCGCCGGAAAGCTAAACGCAAACGGCTTCGCGGACGCCGACTGAGGAGATGACACCGCGATACAGCATATCACAATAACGGATATTAAAGACTTTATCAAAGCGTCTGCCATCGGGGCGGCTCTGGTGAGAGCGTCCCTGGCAGCTCGGGCCGCGTATACAATCCGTTGGATCGACATCATGCAGCCATGTCGCCTCGCCGCCGGTTTGCCGCCGACTGAGGTCTGGCAGTGACAGCGGCCCGCGGTCTGCCGTCTCTGGACTGTGGAGTTGTGGCCACTTTCTTCGGTGACGTCACGTCAATTTCACTTGCAACATTCGACTTGTCAAATTGATGGATTTTTGTTACGCGATTTGAAAATTATGTCATTTTTGGTTTGTGGTTTTAATTATTTTTATTTTATTATTTTATAATAGATCTTTTTTTTGCTTTATTTATTTACAATTTTATATTTATTATATTTAGAGCTCGAGGTGGCGCAGTGGCACAGCATCTACTTTGTAAACGCGACAAGATCATGGGTTTCCATTCAGCGCAAAGATATATTTTTATTTTCTCGCTCTAGTAACAAGACGACGCGCGGCGTTGAGCTGTGCCATTTAGCATTCAATGTCTAAAAAATTGACCGGAAACGGAGCATCTTACCAGATTTCTACTGCCTATGCTGCTATATGTGGGATACAGCTTGAAGCTATGAAAAAAAACTTATTTATTACTTACTTACTAGCTACTTATCTCTTATATTGTTCATTAAGGCGTTTGTTACAATAAAAACAAATAAAAGTACATTTTTAAATCAGATTATGAGCACATGTGCTGTTAGAAATCTGTAATATGCAAATTAAAGTTTATTACATAGATTTGTATATAAATGAAGTGTTTTACATGTAGTGGATATAAGTTTGCATGATTTAAAGTATTCAGATCGACCTCGAACGCAATTGGATAGAGCACAGTAGATAGACCTAGTTGTGGTTCAGTTTATAGCGAAATTGTGGATTGTATACTTAGAAATATCTTTATAAAAGATAAAAGTGTCTTTTATTAGTAGCATAAGTCTCCGTCGTCATTTGATGTGGTCATTACAATTTTTACAAACCTTTTAAGTCTTAATTTGGATCCACTCGTGACGCAATGAATTATTTAAAAATTTTAGTTCCTCGCTCTGATAACGAGGAAAAGCGCGGCGTTAAGTTTGGCCACTCAACACGCAATGCCTCTTGAGGCACGATTTTCTCTGAATTCTTGAATTCAGAGAAAATCGTGGAACGGAAGACTCTTAATGGGATCTTAACACTAGATTCCTATGTTCTCTCTATCTACTGTGCTGAAACAGAAGCTAAAAAAGAACTAATTAGTCTTATATGTGTATACATATATTTATTAGAGCCAGTATAAAACATTGTTGTTGATATATGAAGAACCTCTTTTTTATCGCTGGAGAATGCGTTAACTCAGACCATCCGTGTGTTGGACAGATGTTACCTACTCCTGGGGTCACTCGCGCGTGCCTCTACTAGATGTGTGAGGAACCCACGTTCGGCAGTGGAATGCGCTAGGATAGGATAGAATAGGAAAAAAGTTTTTATTTATATGAGATAATTTCTGCAATAAACATTGCTCGGAACTTGTATGAGACGTATTCGACGATGTAAATATTTATTTTATTACTTCCTATCTACAAAACAAACTAACATTTCATTTTTTAAATTTATGTATAATGGGTTGACTATACCCACTGGTTTCGTTCCATTAAGTATTACCTTGAACTGATAATGATTTTGATGAAAATAGGCTAAAATAAACTAAATCTATGGAGAAGCCAGTCTCACAAGTGTATATGGATTCGATCCCCACACGAGGAAATAAAATGCTTAATATTTACATTTCCTCGCTTTGGTAACCAGGAAATGCGCGGCGTTGAATTCCTTCACTTAACACACAATGCCTCAAATATTCACAATGGGGAAGGAAAGTGCCTTAATGGAAACGAAGTGTCTTAACACAAGATTGCCAGATTTCCTCGGCCTACCTATGCAGGAGACAGCGGGAAGCTAAAAAAATCTTTAGAAGTAATGTATAAGGTTTAGTTTATTTTCATATTTACAAAAGAAGGCCAATATGTATGGCTTCCAATATCCTGAGACTACTTGTGAAAGTGACCTTAAAATAGAGTCAGCAGTTTCCAAAATTCAACCGAATTAAACTAATATTTAGAGAAACAATGTTTTTAGCTTCTCTCTATAGCATAGCATGATAGGCAGAGTGTACCCTCTAGCTATCCTATCTAGTTTTACAACTCCCCCAATCACCACTTAATTTTGAAGTTCTTGTATGAATGGCAGTGCTCAACGGCGCTTTGTCTTTGTTACCAGAGCGACGAAATTAAAATAATTTGTCCCCGAGTGGAATTCGAACTTGGAATTGTCGCGCTAACAGTCAGATGCCTTGCTGCTACGCCACGATAGCCTCACAAAACTACTTAATTTTTTTAAGTCAATATGCAATGAGACAGTAAGTAGAGACCGGAGTGTTTTGACACTAGGTTCTCTCTGCCTTTCCTGCTATTTGCGGAAAATGCATTAAAAAATTAAAAAATATAAATAAACAGCCACTTTAATATTATAAAGACAGTATGTACACTAAATGAAGAGATAATAAAATAAGTAGGTAATATGAATAATTTAATAAATTTTCATAATAGTCATATTCACGGCCAAGATTACGAATTTCACATTGAATATTTTATTTTATTTCAGTTTTAACGTTTTTTTCTTGGTCCAGTTAAAGTGACAGACTGAGACGTTTAATATTTAATGGACACTTTCAATTAAAAACGTTTCTTCAACAACCTTCCGTTCTGTGGTAATTAGCGTGACTGGGACAGAGTGGTGATGGTTGTGGGTTCCATTCGGGTAAATTACATAAGTAATTTACCCGAATGGAACCCACCCCAATTACATAAGTAATAAATTTAAATTATTTTCAAGGTATGGTTGAGATGGTCAATATTTGTTTGAGATTGTGAACAATTGGCCAAAAAGCGGGGAGCGGAATGTCTCAGCACTAAATATCTCTGCATATATCAATAGCGAAACTTATCTCCGCGCTTTGCCTTGTAACCAGAGCAAGGAAATGACATGAATCTAATACATTCTGTCTTCCACGCTATATGAAATGAAAATAATTAATTTCAATTGAGAATCGGATCCACAATAATCACGTACAGTGAGACGTTGTCCCATTGTACTACGAAGGCTTGAAATTTTTTTTCTCATTCTTTTATTTCTTGTCTATGGTAATTGGCATTAGATAATTGATTAAAAGAAAGTTGATATATGGGTAACGTCCGTACTGCGTATGAATATTGGGTATGCGTATGACCGACGCGGTGCGGGGCGCTGTTGTGCAAGCGTGAAAGTAATTAAGTAATTGGCGATGCGCACGCGCAGCTGTCGACAAATGGACGAAAATCAATTCATTCTTCTCTATTTTTGATTATTAATAAATAATAAGAAAGAGAGGTAATTAACGTAATTTGTTAATTATAATTAAGAACAGTCAAAGTATACAACCATACGTTATACGGAATAACTTTATGAATTAGGAATGTACATATATGTATGTAACTTATTAAATGATACTATATATCTGTATTACGTATAATTTTATAATTTTTAAGGAATGTTGACAAAAATAATGAACCCCAAAATATATTTACTCCTTCTGTTTCGTATATACATAAAATGTATTACCTAATATAAATATTCAAATCTGCTTACATCTCGGTACACGGTATTGGAATATGATTAATGTATAAATATGAAATTTTAAAAACATAAATACCTACATATTAAGTATTATATAATTTATAATTAGGTACATACAAACATTTTAAGAAGGACTTATTATAAGTATTGCATAGTCAACTATCAGGCATACAGTCAAACTCAAAGACGTCAATTAACGCTTAACTGACATTACACTACAGTACATTCGAGTAGGTAATTATAAGTAGAAAGGTGTTCAATTAGGGCTAATAGCTTTGTAAATATCGTATTGTCTTATTTTTGTAGTGCTTAAGATAAAACTCGTCTAAAAACGGCCTAGGATAAGAAATTACTTTATATTTTAAACAACTTCATCTATAAATTGAAAAAGAAAGCTCTAGTAACAAGGAAAATTCGGCGAAAAGTGAGGAACGGAAGTGTTCCTAATTATACACGTGCGTCAAAAGAAGCCGACATGTATTCCCCTTTTCTATTAAGAGACATGCACGTTGAGACGAGAAACAGATTTTTACGTCCACTGAGTGATTAGCATTTTTAGCTTCACGCTGTATCCCGCTCACCTGTTATGGTGAGGCAGAGGGTACTTCTAGTGTTAAGGTACTTCCGTTTACTGCTCACCTCCTAATTTTCGCGAAATTTTGTTTTTATATTTACCTACGTCAATTTATAAATACGTCATTGTCTATACTTCTATACATTATTATCTTTTCTATACATTATACTTAAGTATTTTAATTTCTTTATCATATAAAAAAACTAGATAATTATACTAATAGCCATCGTAGTTTAAATTATTTAATAGCAATGATTAATTATTAAATAGTCTAGAATAATTAACAAATATATGTGAAAACATGTTTAATAATTATTATATAAATATGTACATATAATAATATATATTTATTATATGTACATATTTCATATTTAAAAAATCAGCTTCACGCTGTATCCCGCACACAGCAGAGTAGGCAGAGGGAACCTAGTGTTAAGACACTCCGTTCCCCACTTTCTGCAGAATTCTGGAGGCATTGAGTGTTGAGTGGCAGAACTCAACGTCGCGCTTTGCCTCGACACCAGAGCGAAGAAATATTTAAAGACAGTGGCGCAGTGTCCTATTGTACGCAATAGTTCTGGGTTCGATTCTCACTGGGTAGAACGAATATTTTTATTTCTTCAAAAAAAATATTATTTTTTGATATATTTTATTCACATGATATAACATACATACAATTGTCGATAATTTAATGAACACGCGTTCAATTATATTTAATTACTTTATTGTATTGTAAATCCAATTGTAATGAGGTTTTAGGGAATACGCTAAAACAAATGTTCCTCTTATCTCAGCAACTGATAACAGTTGTAACGAACCTCTGTGTTGTAAAACGACCGGACCACCGGAATTTATCTAAAAAATTAAAAAATATATGTATAAAAAATATATATATTTTTCTCTACACTTGTATGAGAAGTATGTTATACACAAAAAGAAAAAAGAAATAAATGACAAGTATGTTACATTCTCGTTCTCCACTTTCATATAAATATGTAGGTATAGCAGGGCAGGCAGAGGGGTCCCGGTGTTATGACACGCACTGCCAAATTTGGAAATATAGCCTATTGATAGACAGAATTCAACGCCCTGTTTCGTTTTGTTACCACAGTGAAGAAATGAAAATAATTCATTCTGTCGAGATTGAATCGAACCCATAACTACTACCCAAACATTTTATTCCAATAAATACTTTCAAAAACATATAATGTTTGTAAAATATAAACCAACATTAAATACCTGATTTACATATTTATTGGTTTCAGACATAAAACATAATATATGTTTTTCATTTAAATACATTTTACATTTTTTATGGTGAACTATCTGTGCTCCAAAAGATACGGCCTTCATAGTATCTTGTCCTAAAACGTCCTGAAACGTGGTGTTAACAACGATTAAGAAGTATTGACTGAAAAAAAATGTCTCTGACATTCGGTCTAAATACCAATGTTTTTTTACGAGATGAGGTTTAATTCTCAACAATACGCCATTTTATTTCGGCCGTATTTAGAAAGTAGTCGTACAGTCTATCTTACTAAACCCGATGATATTGAATTCAATCAACATGAGAGGATCGTGTAAATGATTATTTTTTACCGCCTCTCTCTACAGGATATACTCAAATGCGAACGTCGTCATCAAAAACGGTGCATGCATGTAATATATTATTATAGGTATAGGTACTATATTAGGTTCGCCTTAAAAAGAAAGATACACATAAAATGGAAATAGCAATCACCTTTGTTAGAGTCCATCCATAGATTCGAACATGTAGACCATATTTTGGCTTATTTTGAAAAAAATCTAATGTTTTTATTTTAACGGCTGGTTCTATTTTCATTAACGCCAAATTTGACATTTTCCTTTGAAAATTCGTTAGATGGCTTTTATTTAGGTGGCTTATGTAATTTTTGTTTAATATTACTTCCGTAACATTATGTACAGTGCCATCGATAAGAGGATTATTAGCGTTTGCAATTATTGTGTAAGATGTTTTTTGTGTATCTGTGCTAAAAGAGAAATATTTATAAACTATCTAAAGATAAAAACTATTAACTGATAAAATATTTTATAAAGTTTCTTACCTATTTTTAATAGTATAAGTTAGTAAATCTAAACAAAATGACGCTGTTAGTACATATTGGGGTGAAATCAGGCAACCTGCACACGTTTGCGCAGTTATATTAGACAAAGATTCAAAAATTGCTACTAAAAATGGCGGTCTATCTGAATATTTATTATTAAACTTATTCATAACATTATTATTATTATCGAAATCTTGTGAATATTTTAACATTATTTTATGTTCTTCATTAATGTCATTATAAATTTTATGTTTGCTGTTATTTATATTATATTTGTTCGTCATTGCATTTAGTGTAGTGTACTTGTTTTTAATATTATGTTCCCATATTATTTTAGATTTTATAGGATCGCATTGTGTTACTCGTTCACTTGTAAAATTCGATAATGATGAACTTAATATATTTTCAAAGCCTGAAATTAGACATACAGAAATCATCACCAGAATAATTATATCGGCTTACTATATCATATCAAAGACAATTAGAGATTAATTAGATAATATAAAATCAAGTCTTCTGGCAAGCTACTTATTTTTAAAAAAATCAGCTTGAAAGACATTGCGAGATATTGCGTTTTAAGTTACAGAACTCAGCGCCGCGCTTTGTCTTGTTACCAAAGCGAGGAACTGAATAAAATTCACCCTTCCGTGCGTATCCAGACCCGCCAGAATCGTGTTCACTTTCAGAGGCGGCACTGCGCCACAATGATCTACTTATTTATGTTTTTTAATATATTTAAGTATAGGTATATTCTATATGTATAAGACGACAGAAACTGGAAAACGAAGTGACTGACCATTCCCTCTGAGGCTCTGCCCACTATGGAACATGGTATAAAACAAATTTAAATAATACAAAAGCTTACCCGGAATATTTTCCAATAAAAACATGTATACTGTAACGTTCGACATTACGAATGAATGTTATTGTTTACTTTGTTTCGTTTTGTTTAGTTTAAAGTTCCTCAATTGGCCACTGTTTGTAGTAATGTTAAAACATTTTTTTTAGTTTTTTCTCTCATAGTAGTAGAATAATGTTAAAACAGTCCTTTCCCCACTTTCTACCCAATTTTTGGGCGATTGAGTGTGACTTGGCGGAACTCATCGTCGCGCTTTGTCTACCAGAGCGGGGAAATGAAAATAAGCTAAATATAAGCGAGTTGAATTGAACCCCCTACCGGCGCGTTAGCCAAGTTGAAAATAACATTAATAGATTGCCAAACATAGCGAACAAAAGTTTCCAACTTAAGTTTCTCTTTTATTTTTTTTAAATAATTAAGGAACTATCGAAATTATATATTAAAAATATTTTGCCTGTATATTTATTAATTTTGACAGAAATGGAAATAGAAAGCAAATTTTTTTTTCCGTCTGTCTGTATGTATGCTTACCTACGCTTATCAAAGCACTGAGACTAGAGGCACTAGATTTACTTAAAACTTGCACTAATTGCTTTGTTTTAACTCAGCATGACATTTAAAGTTTGTTTCTTCAAAAAAGGTTCATTAAAAAAAAATTATAGTCATTTGAATGAACTCAAGGCATGAGTTTGCCCAGAAATTACGATAATGTAGTAAAAAATTCATATTAGAAGTCATTATATAGCGGGCGAAGCCGCGGACGGGCCGCTAGTTATTAATAATTTATTTAATTATTTTTTAATTTTCTTTACTTTGAATTATTTTATTTTTTTCACCATTAAGTTTATTTAACTTTGCGCATACGAGTATAATTATAGTTTAGAAAGTAACTTTTTTAAAATGAAATCTAGTTACAGCCACAAAATCCTTAGCTTATGAAAATAAAAATAAAAAAAAGATACTGAAGACAACATTTATTTATAACACACTCACAACCTGTTACACATAGAACATTTTGAAATACAATAATAACAATTTTAGATACATTCAGTAAGGCTTATAGAAAAATATTAATTTTCTAATAAGTGGTCTATATTCTATAAGAATCTATTAGGATGAAAATAATCGTATATAACACTAGTGTTATTATGTAAATAAAGTGCATTTACAATTAACGCTTAGATGTTTTATAAGGTTGCAGGTTCAAATCCATATGACGTCTAAGACTATTTAGATATGTGATGTTTAAGATTATAGTCATATCAATTTTATAAACATTATGTAACAGATGAAAAAAAATATTAAAAACATTTGAAAAATTTGAAATTCAAATTACACTTAAAACTAATATTTTGGATACAAAGTA
This sequence comes from Heliconius himera, assembly GCA_021202915.1. Classification (NCBI taxonomy): domain Eukaryota; kingdom Metazoa; phylum Arthropoda; class Insecta; order Lepidoptera; family Nymphalidae; genus Heliconius; species Heliconius himera. Next base: position 163,734 of record JAJHJA010000057.1, read on the forward strand.
AATTTGGTATTTAATCCTTTCAACGTCATCAAGCAGTTATCTAACATATTTGATAACTTACAATACTTACTATATCATTTTTTTTCGTTAACTTCACGCTGTATCCCGCACATACCACTGTAAGCAGTGGGAACCTGGGAACTTAGTGTTAAGACAACCCGTTCCCATTTAGACACTTCCGAAATTTCCAGACAATGTGTGAATGGCGGAACTCAACGCCGCGCTGTGCCCGGGTTTAATGAAAATATTAAATATTTAATTCCTGAGTGGTAATCGAACCCATAAACTTCACGTTCACAGTCACACGCTTGTGCATCCTGCGCCAAGACGGTCTCAAAAAAATTCGTATGCAAAAAAAACAATTTTCCATGAAGATAAAGTTATATACACAGTTTTTTTTATAAAGTTTACTATTTAGCTTCTTGCTTTATCCTGTATAGCAGAATAGGCAGATAGAACGTAGTGTCAAGATGTAGGACATAAACGTAGTCCCTTATCCGCTTTCCACCTGAATTCGAGACATTGCATGTTGAATAGTGGAAGATTTAAATATAATCATTCTATCGAGTAGGAATCGAACCTACAATCACCACATTCAGAGCAAAATCAAACACTTAAACATAGCGCCTAAGACGGCAACATTATATGTCAATTTTATTAATAGTACAAAAAAAATATTAGTCTCAAAAGTTTTAGAAGTCAAAAAACACTTATTATAAACAATATTCATTAATAATTATTATTAATACTTTCAATAAATGCATGTAAGTCACTATATTAATGAGCATCTAGGTTATCTTGCAAGTTCTAGTCAATGAGTAATTATATAGGTTTTTTCGTCACGCTGTATCCCGCACATAGCGCGGTAGGCACAGGGAACCTGGAAACCTAGTGTTAAGACACTCGATTCTCATTTAAATAAATCCGTTGGACACTTTTCGCCAAACTAAAGTAAGAAAGGTCGAGTATCTTTGTCCCGTCACCGGAGCGACGTATTAAAAATATTAAATATCTAATTCCCCCGAGTGCACCCTTCCCCTTTGCACTTGAGTGCCACGGCGCCACGACGGCCTCAAAAATGTTTTAAATAACATTAATATATTAACATATAGATGTGTTCTACAAATGATATATACTATATCCTATTCACGATGGCATTCGATAAAAAGTAAACAAATCAAGAAAAGGTTAATGTACCGGTCACGATTAATGGAGCTCAATATAGTAGTAAAAATAAAAAAAACATCTTTGGATATATTTATGTAAATAATATTATATAGGACTTATTATTAATAATAATTATTATGATTTAAATTTATCAATCTCATCGACAATGAAATATTTTTTATAATTATATTATCAACACTTTTTATATATAATTTAAAATGAAAAGAATATGTATAAAACCAAGAATGTAAAAATGTAATTTCAAATAAAAAAAATGTTTCTAGTCACCCCATTTTACGGTATCATAAATCAAGATCATCAATCAGCCTGTCCTCGTCCACTGCTGGACATTGGCCTAATACCATAGATTATTTTCTTAATTTTCATAATAATATTTAAATATTTGACATATAAAAACACCCAAAAATTTGTTCTCAAACTTGAGACGCATTTTAATACTATAAATACAAACTACTATAAAAAATTATAGAGCACTGTGTGCATTTTAAATTAAAATGTGATATTTTATCATCGGTTAATAAGACAGTACTGTTGTGATTCCCTTTTTACTTTTGTTGTTTTTCTTCTAAATTTTTTACTTTATTAAGTGCAAAATTATGATAATTATGTTTTTTTATATAGATTTTTTATATTATAAAACATAAGCAAACATGGACCAAATTAAAAAGTTACATAATAGTTTCAGAAACAGTATTTCTTTGTTCACATTTTGTCTCATGCCAAAATCAATAGGATATAGATTATCGATTTTTTTATTATATTTATATTTTCTTCTTGTAAAAAAAATATTTTTTCAATTTTATTTATTTTAGTCAACTTTAGTTTAAAAATTAGTGTCAGTAAATAAATAAAATATGTTGTATAAATTTTCAAATACAAGTTTTCATATGTAATATGTGTAATACAAATTATATTGCGAAAACCAAAATGATATATAGTGAACTTGTATTTTAATATTTTAATGACTTTTTCTAATTTCAGAATTAGATCTTACAGATTATTTGACAGGTACTGTAATTTTTAATTTAGTGACCAAAGAGGAAAATAAAAAAAATATCTTCATTAGAGATCCAAGATTAGTTTTCTCAATATAATCTTAGATACAGAAAATATCTTATTACTTTTCTTTCGTTTTTTTCTTTCATATTTGACACAATAATTTATTTATTGTTCTTTTAAATCACCATCGCCCATCAACATCAGGTATATAACCTTTAATAAAAGGCAAGCCAGTTCCAACTTTTTTCTGGTATTCCAAATATTGGCTACCGAAGAATGATATGAGGAAAGTTTCTTCAGCAAAGACTCTCTCGTTGAAGAATGTCCATGAGACTGCTGTGTATAATAGTATGCATACTGGGTTGAGAAGAATTATCTGAAAGATAATAAGGAAATAATTAAAAGTAGTGGTAATAGAAATAAAGTTAAAATCTTTTTCCTGCATAGATGGGTAAGCAGAAAGAACCTATACTCTATTAGACAAAATGTAAACAAAGACATACTGCTTCTAAAACTTTTATGTAAATTTTTAATTTCTCGAGGTCTTTGTAGATCAGGGGAACAAGCGTGAGACTGTAACGCGACGGTTGTGTGTTCGATCCCCACTCGAGGGTATAAATTATTATTTATTAACATTTTCATTTCTTAGCTCTGGCAACAACGCAAAAGCCAGGCGTTGAGATAAGCCACTTAACAGGCAATGCCTCCAGAATTCGGCAGAAAGTGGGGAACAGAGTGTATTACACTAGGTTCCCTCTGCCTACCCTGCTGTGTGCGGGGTACAGCATGAAGCTGAAAATTCAGTAAGCATGTCTAGCATAAATCTTACGCCAATTCTAAGTCTTGAGTGAAAATCATACTACATTAAAGTTTTTCAATACAATTTCAGCATTTTCATAATACTGTGTTTTCACAACATTTGTGAAGATAAAAAGTAACATATTTATAATGTAATAATTGAATTGAATGCTCACCTGAGTCCCAATAGACCAGTAGAACCAACCCACGTAGCTAGGATGCCTACATATCGAATACACACCATGTGTAACAAGCTGATGATCTGGCCTTTTAACTGTTTGCACCTGGAAATTGAAAAATATTATAAAATATTTTTGTTTTAACTAACAAACAACCTATGTTAACTTAAGGTTGTCAAGGCACCAACTAACAGGGCAGCTAACCATCCCAGAAGCTATCAGTCTCATTAAGCAACAAGATATATTTGACTAATGGAGGGACTAGCACGCTGCAGATTTTCGAAGCATTGCCCCCATCACCCCATGCCCCTAAATGTCATCACGTTTCTGTTTGTAGTCTTAAAGACTGATTGCAACAAAAACATATTACTTATCTGTTTCCTAAGTGTAGAATAACACTTTAATAATATTTAAAAAAAAATAAAAAACATCTGCATAAACAGTGTTATAAGAAAAGGATAAGCTTTCTTTTTTTTTTAGCTTTGCACTATATCCCACACCTAGCAGGATAGGCAGAGAAAAACTGGGAACCAAGTGTTAAGCCATTTTAATACCATTACAACATTTCCATTTCCCACTTTCCACCGAATTCTGGAGACATTGTATTGAGTGGCAGAACATAACACCTCGCTTTACGTCAATACCAGAGTGAGGAAATGAAAATATTAAATATTTCATTTCCTATAGTATGGTTTTCTGAATATTGACACTACAACCCGTTGTGTTTACAGTCACATGTTTGCGCCCCTGCACCATGAGTTTCTTTTTATATGAAAATAATCATGTTTTTGAATACAAAATCACATTTCATTTTTTAAAGCATAAATGAGATTAATATCATATCAATTGCATGGGGAAATACTATTTCCATATTTTTATTGCTTTTCTGCAATATTTTAAAAATTTAAAATGTATCTTTATTAAATGTTTGTAACATAAAAATAATGAAAAAAAATACTAACATGATGATTGAAGTTAGTTTTTGCTGTAAACATGGCACTCTTCCTCATGAATTCACCAACAATGCACATCACAACCCCTATGTGGGATATCCAGAATCCTGTCTTCATACCTTAAATGAAAATAAATTGTTAATTTAATTTAAAGATATAGAGGAACAGTGCCTGATTTTAATTAGCTGTCTTTATGCTAGCATGCATGCAGGGACCCCTTTGGAGAAATCAATTATTCTGATTTCCCTGGTCTGGCAAGCTAATATACTATGATAAAGCATGAAGATGAAAAAAAATATTCACTTTTATTTAAGTTATTGTATTCAAGCTTCTAAGTAAACACATTTATGCTTAGACCATAATTATTTGGGTAATATATGTTATATAAACACTTAAAAGGGTTATGTAATAAGAAAGTTCTATACAAAAATTATATTAATTATTAAGACATTGTTTGTGAAACATGTCTAAAGATAACAATGATACAAATATTATAAAAGTGATAATTAGACTTACTAGGAAAAAAGTAATTTTCAACAGCAGCCTCTACCCAGCTGCCTATAGCGGCCACCCAATATTGTACACTATGATTTAATATAAATGAATCTATAGTTAATGTCCGAGGATTCGTTAGTGCCACTGATAAAAATTCTGAGAAATGGAACATTGAAAATGCCATTGCATAGAGTCCAAATATATGGCGGCTGTCATCAAATGTTGCAAAATAAAATCCTGTTGCAAACACTGCTCCCAGGAAAGCAGATCTCACTGCCACCTATAATTTTAATACACCAAATTATATAAAGAATAATGTATTTCTAATAGCCAACAAATTATAATTGATTACCGCAGGAGATAATAGCATTGTGTGAGATATACATGAGCTATAAACATATAGCTCATAGTTTCTTAAAGCCGACTATTGATATGTCACATATACTTTTAAACTGAAATGGTCAGTACTAATTGGATGACTTACATCGTACGTGAAGCCTTTTAAAGAGTATCGCAAAATAAAGTTTAATAGACAGAAGTAAAGCGCCGGTCCCCAGTAAGTAAGCGCCCATAGTTCAGATGTGAAGCCTAAAACTGATGCTGAGAAAAATGAGACGATAAAAACTACGCTGGAAAGTAAAAAACATAACATTGCATGTTTCGCCGCCGGACACATATTTTTTATTGTTAATGAACTCATTTTTCAGTGAATTTTTCTAAGATTTTGGCGGAAAGTTTCTATAAAATATTAATATCTAAATTAAAATTTGTTTATAACTTATTAAATAAAATTTAATTTAATAATTTGTGCTTTAATTCACTACAATTTTGTGAAATTGTGAATCATTTCAAACTTCAACGTCAACTTGACATTTACTGAAATTTTGGTTTTTACGCCGAAAAGTACCCAAAATAATAATTGAAATGGGAAATTTCTGTATAATATTTAAATATTTAATGACAATATTAATTTAAAAAAACAAAAATCTTATTTTTGTCAGTATATATATTTGTGAGCAATTATTTTTTTGCAAAACCTGAAACATATATAATCTTAGTCAAAATACAGCTTATTATGCTTAAAAAACTTTGTGTTAGCTGTCACCTTGACAGCACAATAAAATTGTTTTCAATTTCCATTGGTTCATATAATAAACAGTTTATCATAATAAGATGTCTATTGGACAATTCCCATTGCTTTTCCTGTTGTCATGGCCATAAATGGTGAAGTTTTTTCAATATATCTAGACTATAAAACAATACATTTGTTATTACAAATTCAAATTACGAGTATGCTGTTGTGAAGTGTTAATTTGTTGCAAAATTTTAATCCCTTTGATTTTTGAATATTCAAATTGTAAAGTAAAATGTAATATTAAATATGTTTTAAATAACATATTCTAACCGGCGTAGCAACTGACGTAATCGTACCATGACAACATCGTTTTCATCAGACAAATTAAAGAGTAAAATTAATTTCCTTAATTTAAAGTATTTCGGATATTGTAACCATCTATCCAATCTATTAGTTTCCTAAGTGCTTGCTGGTATTTTATACATAAAAGAGGAAGTATAAGGCATGAATTTAGTTGGGTTCTAGTGTTCTGAGTTTTTGTTATTAGCATCTGATGTAATCGTGTCGCGATGAACGATCCGTGGGATGTTAAATCTGTGAGACAATCACACCAATACATGTCTTGTATGAAGATAAATGGGACACCACTTTTACCGCCTGTTGTAAGTTTATATAATTAATTTTAAGTTACTTTTAGACCATATAATGTCTTGTTATCTGTTGGTGCCAAGTAAATAAAAATTAAAATTATAGTCATTTCATACATTTTATTTGACCAAATAATTTTCCACAAATAAATAAGTTTTTTAAAGAAAAGAAAACTTAACACAGCATTTCTTCATATCAGATGGACAAAATAAAAATAATTAATTTCCCTGAGTAGAATTCACCCACAACTATTGTATTTACAGTCAAATGATGTGCTACTGCAACTAACAAAAATTTAAGCAAAGAATAATTATTGCAGCTTTCTAAAGAATGCCGTAAAGAAATGCAGTACTATAAATTACTAGCGAAGGAGGTAGAAAAAAGAATTCAAACACTCAAGCCGTTAATAATCGATAGCGACACTGAGTCAAATGAAGATAAAACAGATGCCCCTGATCTTCCAGAATCTGAACAAAGCTATGATATACCTATGGAGAATGATCAACAAGTAATTATTTCCAATGTTGATAAAAATGCTATAAATGAAAAATATATAGAAGAATCTACAGGCAAAATATGCACAAGCAATACCTATGATAATTTATCATCTAATCTCACAGCAGACACAGAAAGTATCTCATCTAAACTATCTTCGAAACTTGTGATAGATTTGAGTCTCAGTATCAATGAAACTGGTAAAAATTTACTTGATAGCCCTAATTCTTCACAAACTCTTAATGATTTACCTGAGAGAGATTGTGTGTGTCCACAAAGAGAACTAAATTCAGATGGTAGTAACACTATAAAAGATGACAAATTAAGTTTCAGTCTAAGCATAAATAAGAATGTTATACCTGAGCAAATAGCAACCATTCATTTTAGTCAGGATGGACCATCTTCCCTCAGTTCTAAAAGTTTTACAGGCTCTCTCAATGACATTCACACAGAAAGTGTAAAAGAATCTCCCAATCCTTTAATACGCCAAAGATCTTATACCCTTTTGAAACCTAGTCCCGTGCTCATGGCTCATTTGGAAGTACAGTCTATTAACACTGGAATGGATGTTACTTCGATTTCTATGAGTGAATCAATGTCTAATATAAGTTATTCTAATAAGAAACGAAGAAGTTGGGACTTGGAGTCAGCAAAAGAGAAATGGTCATCAATGGCTTTGGAATTAAAAGAGAAAAATTTACCTAAAAATATTAAAAATCCCAATATGAAACCTTTTAGAAAAATGGCACAGTCGACGCCGCCACGGGCGAAATCATTGGCCGTAGAAAAAATTAAACGTATCCCCCCCAAGCCGTCACCTAAATCTGATCCTATACATAAACCTAAAAAGACTCCTAGCCCTGTCCTGAACACTGCGCAAAATACACCTAAGCAACCAATTCCTGTGACAAATCAAAGGAAACAAAATGATACAATAAAAGAAAATAAAAAGCCTATTTCCGAATCAGAAGACCCGGCGACACGAGTAAGAGAATTGTACGAAAAAATTCAAAAACAGCAACTCATTCAAATGGCGAATTTAGTTGAGAAACAGAAGAAAGAACAAATGCTGCTCCAGCAAGTTTTTGAAGAACAGAATAATTTACTTTTTACGCAATTGAAAACAATTTGTCCGAAATCGCCGAGCGAAGTCAAAGAAGCTTGGAATGACAAAAACAAAGAGATTAACAGAGGACCTGTTAGCTTGAGCCAGCTGATAAATCAAAAACCTTCTGATAACAATCATGATAGTCCATTGATATCTACATTAACAGAGACAAATAATTATCTCAACTACTGTGATAATGTATTAAAAAAATCTCGAGATATAACCGGTAGTATGAAGAAGCCAGACAATAAAAATATTCCAGAAACCGACAAGAGTTCAAGGCCAAGTGACGGTAGCCGCACTAGAACTCATTCTCCTGTCAGGAAAAATACGCCTACGTCTAGAAAGCTTGTGTACGAAACCAGTGTGTCGTCCGACCGCGACTACGATCCGATTTTGACCGATCGAACGAACGATACGATGGCAGACCTAAATGTTACATTCCCATCGGACGAAGAATGCCATCCATGTTTACATAATACAGTGATAATGTGTGCGCCAGTTGAAAATCCCACACAGAACTCTGTTGCCTGTCATTCTACAGAAAATACTTTAAAAAATATGGAGGCAACAATGCAGCATTCGATAAATAATATCTGTTTGAGACAAAAGAACATCTTCAGAGCACCTACAGCCCAAGAGGTAAATGAGACAGTAATACAATTTTTTGTACTATAAATTTTATTTGTATTCAATTTAGTCCTAAAATGTAACAAGAAAGTAATAAATAAAGATAGATTTAGATATTTCATTTAAATGGATTGATCTCATGTTTGTCAATATTTAGCAAAACTGTCTTTCATTTACCTAATTTCAACTGTTGATTGCTTTGCAATACCCTCCAGCAATATCCATCAAACTTTTAATTTTAATATAATTGTGGTTTGAACCTTTACCAAAGTCCAATATACATCTCAATTCTTCCTCTGTTTTTCTTATCCCAGTCTATCAATAAAATTCTTCCTCCTTATTCTTATTCTAGCAAAATTCTTCTCAATGACAAAATTCCAATTTTTCATACATTAGCGGGCAGCAGCTACAAAAATAGTAGCTCACGCTAAAGGTTTCCTCGTCCGTCGTCTCATGAAGACGGAGCGGGTCCAGGGAACTGTGCAAACCATAAAGGATGCACTGCTATGTGCACTCCAGCTGCATCAGGACCGCGAGGGCATTCGAGGGGCTGATGTAGATCTCCACAGACGATTAATACAACAGGTGACAGGGGATGGTGATGGAATTGCATGCGTGTTTATTTTTATTTTGTGTGATTTTGATTGGTCCAATGATTGCTGGTTTATATAATTCTTTCTCATTCTTCTTATTTTATTATTTAATAGTTGTCTTAATTGAATTCTTTAGACATTAAATAATATCATGATAATGTTTTAAATTATTTGTATTTAAGGAAATCGTTATATTATTCATAAGTAGTTTTGAATCTAAGTTGACATATTATACTCGTATATATATTTAAACCTACGTAGTGTAGTTTAAAACCGTTTAAATAATGAACCAGTCGTGGCGTAGGGGCATAAGCGTATGACTGTAAACGCGACAGGTTGTGGGTTCGATCCCCACTTTGAGGAAATGAAATATTTAATATTTACATTTCTTTGCTCGGGTGTTGACGCATCCAGAATTCGGCGGAAAATAGGAAATTTAGTGTCTTAACACTAGCTTGCCTCTGCTTGCCCTGCTGTGTTCGGTATACAGCGCGAAATTAATTGATTTTCAGCTCATATACCTTGAGTTACTTTACATCATATTGCTACAATAATAATAATATCCCATAATCAGCACAATACTCGCTTCCCAGATAACAGCAGCATGTTACTCTCTTCATGATACGTTCATAGCGAGTACACCGTCAGAGAGGTGCGCCCTCATCGCCTCGGACCGCAGCAGACGGCGCTCCCTGGCAGCAAGAATCAGTCCCCTGCCATCACATTTGCCACATAGAAATTATAGGCCCACGTGAGTTTGATTTTATTTTTGTAGGGCAGATTACGAAACAAGACTGACAGATAAAAACAGCATAGTACTCTCTCCACAAATCGTTCAAGTGCTGGTGGCACAGGCCTGTCCCCTGCCGTTGTTGATTTTTTAAATTTATATAGTTTTGTGTTTTTTTTAATTAGTACATTAATAATTAATATACTCATTTACGTATGCTTAATGCATTACAATCTATACTAATAAAATATAGCGGAAGAGTTTGTTTGTTTAAGCGCTAAGATCTCTGGATCTACTGTCCGTCCGATTTACTTTCTTTTTTTTCATGAAGCATTCTTCAGAAGCGCTATAGGCTATGTAATATTACGTTGTAAGTCGTAGTTAGCCTTAAATAACGAAATAACAATAATAAGGAACGCCATCGAATTGCTTTAAGAGCGTGCGCTGCAAAAATAGTTAATTACTAGCGACCCGCTCGCGGCTTCGCCCGCTTAACCCACACAATTATTTATTTGCTAGTTTGAATTATTTTTGTGGTCTAGTAACATTATTATTTTAAAGACCTATAATAGATTGAAAACTAAAATTTCAGTCATTTCAATAAAACAGTCTTTTTGTGTAATTTTGTATAACACAAAATACTTTATACTTATAAGCCTATTAAAATGAAACCAATCGATGTTAAGGGAGGATTGCCAAAATATAATAATGAAAACTGAATTTAAATCGGCTTAATTTTTTCTGAGATTAGTGTGCACCAACGCACAGACAAAGAGTCAAAGCAACAAACAATTTTTAAAAATTATTGTTTAGGGTTCTATTACATTATAATATTTTTTACATATGTTTTCAATGTTCAGACATCTATACATATAGGTTTACTCGCTTGTAAATTAAGAATGCAGCTTTCCGATAAAACAAAAAGAAAGTAAATAAAAAAATCTTAGCCTTTAAACAAACTCTTCCGCTTTATTATATTAGTATAGATATGACAGTACGTTATATGACAAAAATATTCAATTTTATTAGTTCTAAATAAAAGACTGCGGCAGCATATATCTATCTCTTATAAATAAGTCACAATGAGGCGTTTTGTGACAAAAATTAAATATTGAAAATTGAAAAGTTTCATCGATTTTTATTTCACATGTCGTAGTGTAGTTGAAACTTACAAGAGAAATTTTTTTCATCATCACGGAAATTTATTGAAGAACTTTGATCTTTGGAGCGTGTAATTTGGACGTATACTTTTTGAGAAAGGCTAGGCTCGAGTCCCGCAGGGCACCCCTTGCCGCCGATAAGACCTCCTACCATACAGCCACACATAGTGTTCAAGATTAATGGTATCAATCTGTTGGCAAATGCAGCATAAGAAAAGTATTATAGGTGGTATACGGGCGAAGCCGCAAGTGGGCCGCTAGTCAGTGTATAAATATCACTGTTACAAAAGTGTTGATTATTATGAGTTATCACAATTATCAGAAATACTAGAATACTAATAAAGTACATCTTAAATATAATAATAATTTATATACTACATGTCATTCTAACATTACTAAGTCATATTAATGAAATTTTAATAATTATTTATTAACAAGAGGTTTTGGTATATATTATTTATATATGTATGTATGTACAATTCTTAGAGATCTAATGTCGCAAAGCCACAGTGGGGTGTTCCCGGCGCGCGCCAAGCGCTCTCCGCCCTCGCTCATGACTCAGTCCAATTATGGTAACACTATAATATGTTAAATTGATATTGCCAGCTTTATAAATACACTTTTTTTATGAATGTTGCCATCTCGAAACCACGCTCTTGTTCTGTAAAAACTGCCATGTTTATTTTCAGATTCTTACAATAATTTTATACTGCTTTATACTTTTTTCTCATATTTTTTTCGTCTTGTTGGTATATTTACATGCATGTACGTGCATACACTTGTTATACGTTACGCATACGAGTTTTGATTCTTTTCGAAAAAAAAAAAATATTTAAACTTATAATTGATTTGTATTATTCCACTTTTTGGCTTTTCATAATATTATAATTCTACTATACTCAAGTAGTAATGTGTTACATAACCGCTGTTGTATAAATTTATGCATTTATGTTATTAATAAAAATTCACCATTATCATTTTTATTTTAATCTAAGATCATACAAAATCAAAATGTTGCCAAAAGCATGTATTGGAATGTCCTCGTATATTTTACACTACTACTAATTTAACTAAGTTTTTAAATATATTTTCTAATATTTCAGAGACATTTAGCAAGGATAAAAATCTGCGCCGTTACATCCCAAGCCCACGCCGTCGTCCCTGGCGCTGACATCCACACGGTGCCTATTTACAATCAGAGTAAGCTTTGTAATATAAAATATTTTTACATACATAATAAAGTATAGTCATATTTAAATTGAAAAACGGCTCAATTTAAAGTTGTAACTATTTGATTTGCGCTGTAGGGTTTGAAGACCTTTTTCATGGACGGAAATGTTATGCAATGATAATTTTGCGTACAAAAAATGTTGCTCTCTATAAATCTAAGTATGGTAAAATTTGGTTTTAAAATGTCATTTTCTACATTTTTGTTGTTGTGCTAGACCATTACAATTACATTTAGTACATAAAGAGCTCTGTAATAGCCTAAAACCTAAAATAAGTTGTCACAAAAGTATATAATATGGAAGTGTATCATCGAATATTTAAATTTAAGGCTTGTAACCTAAAAACATTTATAAAATATTTTTGTTATGATAAGTACATATAAAAAATTGCATGCATATACAATTATTTTACTACTTTACTTTCTCTTTAATTTCATAATGATTTGTGTAAAAAATGTGTTCATTGCAATAAAATTACAATACTTAATCATTCATTTATAAAAATACATTTAATTACAAAATTAAAACTTTAATATAATAAGTTCACGCATTTGAGAGGCCACTGGTTCAAATCCTTTTAAATCATAATATATTAGTGTTATTACACTTTACATTAAAACAAAATAGATACATAACTTTAGTACATTAATATAATGGTATAAACTTTAAGTACAGTACAGTCAATAAATCGTGACCTCCATGAAAGGATTTCCGAACTTTCGCATCGTTCACTGAGGCAGGAAATATTCAAAAGAAAAATCTTAAAATCAAATCTATGCAACCGTCTACAGCTGACATCAGGGCGGCCACGACTTGTTAACCATACTATAATTGTGAATTGAGGTTGTACAATGGCTTCCGATTTGGTGCCTATAGTTTGCGTAATATAGGAAGAGATTTGATAAAATAATTTCATTTGCTAATTAATATCTCAATTTTATTTGTTTGTCTGTATTCTGCAATATGGCATTGTTGCTCAGTGGGTCAGCGACAGTTAATGCGATTGTAGGTTGTAGGTTCAATTTCCACTCAGGGAGAATAACTATTTTAAGTTGCTAGCTTTTACATTTAATATAGATAAATGGACTATTTTACACCTAATATAGGTACATTCCTTGGACTATCTAACGCATAAATACATTTTCAATTCTAGCTAGAAGTTCCCGAGATTAGGGTGTTCAGCCAAATGGTTTTTTTAAATTTTCATTTCCTCTGCTCAGTATGTCAAAATTCATATGGCTCTAAAACAATAGTTACTAAAAGAAAAAGAAAAAAATATAAAAAATATATTTTAAACTAGAGGGCGCGCGCGGCTTCGCCCGCTTATTAGGAGTGAATTTAAAAAAAACCACGAAACACGTGTTCAATAAAATATTTTTAACAGTCTGAATTTAATTTTTTATAAAAATCGGTGGCAATTTAAAGATTTTTCCATATAAACTTTCAACCCCTTATTTGAACCCTTAGGGGGTGAATTCTTAAAAACCATGAAACACGTGTTTAATGAAATATTTTTAAGAGTCTGAATTTCAAATTTTATAAAAATCGGTACAGATAAAATTTTTTTTCCATACAAACTTTCAACCCCTATTTCATCCCTTTAGTGGATGTCCAGAATATGAAAATAAACATCTGCCCAAATTATACGTTTCTACCATCAGCGGTTACGGCTCTGCGTGCGTCTTACCTCAGTCAGTCAGCACAAGTCCTTTTATATATATAGATTATTTTAATCAAAGCTCTTTCTATAATATCCAAATAGAAATATATATAATATTTTGTATTTTATTTATATTTTTATATCGAAATTTAAGTCTGATTTTTAAACTTGTAATTTATAATTTTTGTAACATTTTGTTTCTTCTATAGCTATTTGGTTTTTTTATAATGCATGTCATGTAATAAATAGTATTGTCTAGTCAATAATACAAATCTGCATAATCTTATATTGAATGTTCAAAAATAATATTAACTTTATATGAATAATGTAGGGTCACCTTATATTTGTAAGATGTGTATTAAATAACAATGTTCTTTTTATACTGTTTTGTACTGATATTCCCCAAATAACAATAGTGTATTTGACTATAAGCAAAATTTTGATTGAACTATTATTACTTATAAATAATTCCTAGTATCGTTAAAGTAATAATAGTTCAATCAAAATTATGGTATGCATGTATCATTGGCACAAAAAATAATAAAAAATAAAGTTATTTTTAATATATGATAAAACATATGGAATAAGCCAGGGATTTGAGGCCAGTCATGGCGCAGGAGCACAAAGTCTCGAGGCAACTGGTAAGTTCAAGAAAATTAAATATTTTTTTAAATTAATATTTTCACTTCGTTACTCTCGTGTCGAGGCAAAGCGCGGTGTTGAGTTCCGTCACTCAACCCCTCAGTCTCCAGAAATCGGCGGAAAGTGTTGAACGAGAGAATGAGAGTCTAAATACTGTGTTCCCTCTATCTACTCTGCTGTGTGCAGCATACAGCTGTACATGGAATTAGCTGAATCTGGAGTGATATCTACGTATTTATACAATAGTGTTGCCAAAACTAAGATATACCTAAATAGTCAAATACCCTATTCCATTAACCAAAACCAAACAAGAAATAAAACGAAAATTTCGCTCGACATATTTATTGTATTATTTCTCCATATACAGACCCCTCGTTTAAACATTAAAATTGAAAACGAATCAAAACCGATAGATAGCGCGACGTGAGCAAACAATTATACTACTATAAATATATGAAAGATACGTAGATAAAAGCTGTGTTTAAAGCACAAACGCAACACACGGTTAACACTATCACTGTACAAAGTCCAGGCACTGATTCGTAAACCACCTCCGTTCCACAAATTATTTGCATTTAATTTAATAAATGCTACAAAAACGCCAATAGCTGTAATATTGGCTTTTTGTGTTATTCTCTTGATGTTAAGGCAGGGTGTATTTCACGTAGGGCACTTCGATATCGTTGTCATCTTCGTCGTTACAGCATAACTCGAAAACTAGCGCCTTGACATGCGGTTCCAGTTTCTTTTTGGATACTTTAGTAACCACTTCAGACATTGGCAAGTTGAGTCGCTCCTGACGCTTGGCTTTTGGCATGAAGAATGAGTACAACATGCAAACACCCTGAGAAAGCATCGTAATTTCCAACTTATGTTCATTTTTGAAGTAATCTATGAATTCTTGTAAAGTCACTTCGCCTTTCACTTCAAATCGGTCCCATAGAGTCCATTTCTTTTCATAATAAGTATTAGTTGGTGCTGAAATTGGTTCTGAGAACCCGAAGAATGGTAAAGCTAGGTTGACGAAGCCATTCTTAAAAACTTCTAGATTTTTGAAGCCCTGGGCCAATTTGTATAACTCAAGACAGACCAAGCCGGCTACAACAGATGTAGTGGTCGCTATGGCCGGAATAATTTTACCCGCAATAAGTTTAGACCTGTGCCTGTCTGCCGGAGGTATCTTATAGTTGGCTGCACGCAAGTTAGAGGCAGCTACTATAAAGTCCATGTGGAAATTGGTGTCATCGTCCTTTTCAAAGTCTAGTGGGGTTATTTTCAAAGAGCCCAGTTTGCTAGGAGGTGGTAGGTCCGATACAATGTTCTTTACCCTGTCCTGGTCCATGTCGTCGTTGTTCTGCTGCAGCTGGGCGTCTGTTACTGCTATCTTCACGCCGGACTTCGGTTTGAATTTCGGTACCTGAACATAAAGAAAAATAGTATTTGACATGACATGACATAACTTTTAAATGGTTTTTACAATGCAACCTCTTAAATGATTATATATTATGGTAATAAATCCAAGCACATTTCTATTTGGGCTTTGTATCTATAATTCTTGCAGATACATATATATTACTTATTTATCTCTAATAATCTAACATTTCTATTTGTATACAATATCAGGACCTTTACATGTTTTCCGACATAGTTACATAAGCATTTCTTTTAGTGAATAATAAAAAGTAAAAGCACCAAAAATACCGACCTGAATCTCGCAAGCCACCTTCGCCATCCTCTCCCTATCAACACACGGCGGTAGCCCATACACTTGAGCCCTCAGATTAGCCGCGGCAACCACATAGTCCATATGCAATTCATCCTCAGGGTCAAAGTCCAAGGGCGACGGGCACCTCTTGGGTCCAGACCAGAACGGGGCACCACTGGTGGTGGTCTGGTCTGGGGGGAAATTGTAGAGGAGTTGTTTGATCTGATTCGAATACTGTGCCTCCCAGTGTAGACGCGCCCATGTCACACAGTCGTCGAAGTTTAATGGCCGTTCGTTGATTGCGTTCTGTAATTTAACGATATTATTTTTTATACAAAGGACGAAGGGTGGAAGCGTCTGCGCTCCTTTTACGCAGAGCAGAGAGAGCAGCATATAGGAAAAAATATTTCAAACCCATACCTAAAGAAATTAATCAAGATATCTCAACAGTTTAGACGTAGGTTTTTTTTTCATTTCACGATGTTTATCCATACCTGTATTTCGTGTGACGCAGTTACACATAGATACCAATAACGTAAACACCTACTACTACAAAAATACTACTAAGCGTTACCGATATGTCACTTTTCTTTTTCAAAAAACATATTAGAACGAGAAAGGGATATCTCTCGTTCTATTTTACGCAATTTGACATCGCCGCCATTACCTACGACTCGATTTCGTGAATGAGGCGTGTGCGCCGTTATAGCTTTGACAGGTTTGTGTCTGTGTGCATCATTCTTGGCAAATGGTGTTTTATTTTAAAACGATATTAATTAATTATCTTGTTTGAATAATTACTTTTTCATGTTTGGAAAAAATCCTTTACTCTCATTGAATTGCGACAATAGAAAATTAAGTGATATGTTTTTCTTAACTTGTATATTTTGAAGTAAAATATGTATATTACACTATTATTATAATTGCTAAGTCAGGAATTAATATTACAGTAAAATAAAATTATGGACAATACTGGTTTATCTAATATTTTTTTCATTAAAATGTTACGTAAAAGCTATCGCTAGCTACGCTTAACAATGTTTCGTTAAAATGTGTTAATTTTAAGCCACAAGAAAGACTTCTTGACAAAACCTTTTTCTCTTCATTTGTTTTCTTTAAAAAACTAACAATATGATATGGTAAGATTTATCACCCTAGTCCTCTGGACGAAAAATAAATGAATACCACATAGAATAGTTTTCATTCCAAGAGGCGCGGGATCGATTTCCTCATATACATTAAAAGGGTAAAAGAACATTATCTTACAGTAGTGCTGGTTCAAATTAGTCATTTGTTTATTTAAGTATTATTTTTCCATGTTCCATGTTATGTATGTATATGTGGGTATGTTGTAACTACCTGGCAGTTTCATAGTCCTCCCTCAGAAGTGAAGGCCCCGATAGACTAAGCTGCGTGTCTTACAGCCTGACAGTACAAACCCTTGCATTCATCCCTAGCCCATTGTATAGTGTGCATGAGATAGCATAGGAGCAGTTCTTTATAGAACGAAATCTAACAAAAATACTATAAAACCAAATCAAAAAATCCACATACCCTGACACTTTCCAAAGCATCGAGGGGCTGACTGCCCGGCAGCTTCATGGTCCTCTCCAAGAAGTGAGGGTCTCCGAGATACTGGGCAGCGTGCTCTGCAGCCTGACGGAACAGACCCTCGAACTCATCACGGGCCCACTGAAGGGTGTGCTCGATGGCGTTGGGGAAGTTCTTCAGGGTGCATATTGGTATGCTCTTCTCTGGTGGGTCTTGTGAAGAGCTGTAGGACTCAGTTAGGAATGGTACAACCACCTGAAAAGTAATATTTTTAATGTTTTTATATGGTTTCGTTTTTTTTGCCCATATATATTATGTAGATGACTGTAAATAAAAACCACATAGCAATTTCAGCTATAGTATTTTTTATATAATAGGTTTCACTTAAAAAATAAGTGATTTTATAAGACCTTCCAACAACCTCTAAGAAAACTGAAAGAAAAAAGTCAAGTGAAATCAAAAAGAATTTATTACTATTTGTGCATCCAACCTTAGCTGGTTTATATCTCGTTATATTGATAAAATTATTAAGTGATACATTTAATTTCTTTTTAAATAATGTTTATATTCAAAATAATATAATAATTCCAAGAAAAAAAACTCACCTGAGTATTCCCCTTAGTGCCGAGCGTACCACTTTCCAACAGGGGCTTCCTATAGTACACACACCGTCTGTCCATGTAGATTCTAGCATCAACATTGTCTAGGGCGTTGGCAACTCCGTCCAGCTGCTCGAAGAACGCATCATCGTACACTGATTCTGTTTCAGGGCACACTCTGTTCTCTTGTGCTGTTACGTTCATTAGGGGGTTCATTTGTTTGATTACCTAGAAATTTATTAAATACTGTTAATCCTATTTTTATCATTTTTAAAGTATTATTCCACACTTAGAAAAGGCAAATACAAATATAGAGACAAATATTATTAGAAAACATAAAAATCCCACTATGTTCCAATTTTTATACGTTTTCTAAATAAGTACTATTAATACTAATAGTAGTGCTGCTTCAACCCCCTGGTCAGATGAAAATAATTAGGAATTTGGACAAAAAGTAAGTGTGGGAGATAACTCTGTCCACAGGTACAATGCTTCACACGGAAACAATTAATGTGACATAATATAGCCAAGATATATCCTACATAAATGGACTATCCAGCACTAAGAAGACCATTCTCAACAAATTTAGCTTTTGAGTCATTGAATTATGCTAGCATCTGCATATAGTCACTACTATGTGAACTCTATTCTTATGTTTAGAAAATATTTTTGATTTCCTCCTTTAACAATCCCCATGACTCACTTGACACAATCAAAACTATTTAATTATCATTCTGCCAAAAATAAATCAAACTCACAACCATTGTATCATAGGAGGACATTATAATGGCTTAAAACTAAAAAGTTTTTCCTTTTACTTACCCTAGCAGCTGTGCTGGACTTGGGTTTCTGCACGTCATGGGGTCGGAACAGAAATTGCCTATTCAGATTGGACTTCTCTATCAGATCCATGTCGGTGACAGTTACCCGTCCCCCATCAGCCCCCACGCCTATCATCGCGAAGTTCTTTAGAAGTTCACAGCCAATGGCGCCAGCACCTAGAAACGAAAAAATATATATAAAAAAATCAGTTTCACGCTGTATCCCGCACACAGCAGGGTAAGCAGAGGAAACTTTTGAACTTAGTGTTAAGACTTCCATTCCCCACTCTCCGCTTAATTAGGTGTTGCGAGTTGAATGGCAGAACTCAATTCGAAGAAGAACGTCACGCATTGCCTCGTTACCAAAGTAAGGAAATGTTAAATACGTATTTGATTCCTCTGAGTGCAAATCGAACCCACAACCGTGGCGTTTACAGTCGCACGCTTGTGATCTTGCGTCACGACGAACGTAGAGCTCAGACACTTGTATATTATATTTATTTACAGTTTTTTTTAATATTATATACACAGTGTGTGTGAAACACATGTATAGAAACCTGGTGGAAATACATTCCACAATCAATTAAACACAGTTGGACAGATCCCAAAATGAACCGATTTGATTTTTGCTTTATTTTTCTAAATATTCCACTATATTTATTATAGCCATTAGAAAATTTAATTTCATTTAGCATCAATATTTATAATATTCTATAAGCAGCTAATTTAAAAATGTCAATTCTATGCATATTTGATAATATTGCAAAACAGAAGAAATTTATTTTTCATTTTAAAAGGATGCTTATTCCTAAATTGAATCATTGATAGTAATATCTTTATGGTTGTTTTTTCATATTAATGCTGTTTCACGCATATAGCACGGTGGGCTGAAAGTACTTAAAGTTAAGACACTCCGTTCTCCACGCATCATCCAACTTTTGAGACGTAGCATGTTCAGTTAAACAGAGTGTCGAAATAAAAATAAATCATTCCTTTGAGTGGGAATCGACCGTCGCGTTTATTCATTTTGTTTATGCAGTTTATGCGTTTATTCAAGATCAATAGATATTATTTTTATAAAAAATTTAATGACTCAGATAATTGTAGGAAAATAAGAACTGTTTTCCTTATTTCATTTTAAAACTAATACGAAATATAGTTTTTTACATCACAACGTAGATTTTAAGTTATTGTTATTATGTAGCATATAAAATGAAAAATAAACATAAAGTGGCCGTCGTGACGCAGTACAGTGGCACAAACATGCGACTGTAAACGTGACAGGTTACGAGTTTCGACTCCCACTCGAGGAAATGAAATATTTCATATTTTCATTTCGTCGCTCTGGCACGGGGCGAAGCGTGGCGTTGAGTTTCGCCAGTCAACACGCAATGTTTCCAGAATTCGGCAGAAAGTGGAAAACAGAAGTGTCTTAATGGGAGTCTTAGTTCTTTGATTTCCTCTGGCTACCTTGCTATGTTTCGGATACAGTGTAAAGCTTAAAAAATATATATAATAAGCAATTTCAAAGTAAAAACTGTAGAAGAGTGTTAAAACATTGTAACAGGATTAGTCACATGACAGACAACAATATAAGATTAATTAACTTTATCATCATTTAACGACAAGCCACTACTAACTGAAATTAAAGGTCATTGACTCTCCCATCTCCTTAACATTTGTTTTTTTAATATTCTATTATATATAATAAATAAGAATAATAAAGTAACATTTGCAATACAGAGCATGGTTAGACAGAGTCAAACTACTGTCAAGACATCCAGATCTCCACTTTGAGACATTGCATGTTGTAGAAGGTCAACACTGCATTTTGTATAACCGGAGCAGGAAAATCAAAAATTTCTCTGACTGGTGATTGAACCCACCACTATCACATTTATAGTTTAATGTTGTCCTGCTGCACTGGTTTAAATCAGCTTCACGCTGTATCCCGCACACAGCAGGGTAGGCAGAGGGAACCCAGTGTTAAGACACTCCCGTTCCCCACTTTCTGCCGATTTCTGGAGGCATTGCGTGTTGAGTGGCAGAACTCAACGCCGCGCTTAACCTCGACACCAGAGCGAAGAAATGGAAATATACATTTAGGTAAATATTTCATCTCCTCAAGTGGGGATCGCACACAACCAGCCGTTTTTACAGTCACACCTTGTGCCGCTGCGCCACGACCGGCCTGGTTTAGATATATATAAATAATATTTACATATATAGCAAGGCCAGTATTATGTCAATGTTAGTAAGATAAATTTAGAGACAATCACTATTCAAGATAGACAGGACTAGAATTAAAAAAGTACTCACCAACAATAAAATACTTCAATTGACCTAGTTTCTTCTGGAACTCCTTGCCGAACACAGCAATCTGTCCATCGTATCTGGAGCCCGTGGGCTTACAGATGTCCTCGTTGAGGCCAGATCTGTCTTTGGGAAGGCACTCAATAGCATCTAAGTACAGCCACTGGACTATGGGATGGAATTTTCCAGAACAGGCTTTCATCACTTCTTGAGCAACTACACCACCAATGGCGGCGTTCATGGGGTTTAGATCTCCAGATGATACCTGTAAAATAAATTAAACTTATAGTATATATTTTTTTACTCTTGGTAAATTACCACTCTAGGAAAATAATTATTTTAATTTAATCTGTCTGGCATCTGGAGCCATAAACAACTCGGCATTATGGCACTCTGAGTAAATTAATGAGTTTTGATTAAAAGTAAATTCAATCAACACATATATTTGTGTTAATAAAAAAATGCAGACTAAAAGATGTAAAAGGTAAAATAAAATAATAGAAATATATGAGTGTGTACATAATATATAAGTACAAATTCAATCTTTTCATAGATTCTATCATAGATAAATGAAGTCCAAATTTGAACTCAGGACTTTCATGAACATCACCTTTATCATCATCATAGCGAAAACTGAACATGAAAACAAAAAGCTTAAAGTGTTTACATAAGTGGGTTTACATACCTATTTATACTACAAACATTATCCATATTAGGACTTCAATGCAAAGCAAGCTACTTAATAAAATGGAAGTTACTATTAACTATTAAGGTTAAATGTTTTATACAAATGGTTGTGACAAGTAAACATACTAATAGAATTACTATTATTAATGATTATAGGATAACTACAGAATTCTAGGTATTACTAGACTTCTTAAGTCAAATTAGTATAGTATGGATTTTTTTATGGCTGAAATCATGGCTGTATCTTTTTTATTGTTACTTATTATTTCATAAGAAATAAAAAATATTTAATAATATTGCATCGCTACATCTTGGCTTTCAAGAATTAGACATAAAAAACAAAACATACCTTGCAAAAAATCTCCATAAGCTCATTATTTATTTCAATTTCACCATTCTTAAACAATTCTTCACTATCCACAATATTCTTCACATAATCATTGAATTTAGCCACATCTGCATCACTCCAGGGCTTCGGCAGACGACCCTCTGCATCTTGGAACTTATGAAGAGCTGAGAAAGCTACGTGAAGCTGTTGAGGGTAGTCCATCTTACCGAAATCGGTGATAAGATACTCTGGACTTTTAATAGATTCGCTTAAGGGTTTGAAATGTAGTTTCTTAGGCATTTTAACTTGAGTGACAATGCCACCTCTGATGTATTTAGAAAAGTTGGTGGTATCTCCAATACTAAAAGTGTATGGGCCTAGCACTTTAATTTTACGTGGTTCACAGCCATTTAGTTCTGACATTCCTTGTATCTAAAAAGAATAGTTTTTAATATTATTTTTAAAACTATATTTATTAACAGACAGCCAGAGCACCAAACGTCAAATAACAGAGTGTCATAACACTAGGTTCCCTCTTCGTAAGCTACTGTGTATATGATACAGTGTGGAGCTATATTTATAAAGCAGTTTCATGTGTCAAGGTAGGCAAAGTGAATTTAGTGTTAAGACACTTTGTATTCAATTTACAAGACAGTATTGAATGGATAAACTCAACTTTAAGATTTGTCTCATAGAGACGAGAAATGACAGTGAGGATTGACTGTTAGATAATAAAGTGTCTAATGCCAAACTAAATTATGGTATTATAGTATTTACATTCTTTTAAAATTTAACAAAACACTATATTGTTATGAAAAGGTTGGTAATCAAAGAATTTATTTTTTAAATGTGTGTGAGTAGTTCCCTACACATCCCCAAGTTATGTTGTTAAATGGCAGAACACAACTCCACACTTTATCTTGTTACAATTAGTAACTTCCTAGAGCACTAAAATAAAAACAACATATTCTCTAGATTAGGAATGAAACTCACATTAAGTTTACAGTAATATTAAATAAAATCTGTAATAAATATTTTTGTTACATATCATACCCAAAGGGTGTAATAATGTAAGGCAGCCATATACATAACCAAACAAAGTATCTAATCTTATTATATTCATAAAAGGTCACATACAAAGGAAAATTTATTTAAATCTGTTATTGGTTTTAGGTGATAAAATAAATAAATTTACAGCAAAGTTGAATATACTCTATGATTCATGAGTCTCAGTGATTCATGATGACAAAAAAACTGAATTTATTAGTTCAAGTCACCTTTGTATATTTAGAAAGACAATAATATTCGTTTGTAACAACTATAATCATTTTAATTAGCTCCATCTAAGATAAGAGTTTCTTTGTTAGATACGAAAAGCATACAAACCTCACTAAAAGTAACATAATCTCCATCTTCAAGACCATGGCGGGTATCATCCAAGCAAGTTACTACCGCTTCGTATTCATGAGTGATACCAGCGACCATTGCAGACACTGGGTTCTCGCCAGTCACGTCCAAAACGGTAAATTCCGGCCCAAAATCGCAAAATACCTGCGAGAAAAGACCCCTAGTGTCTGCAATGACCAAGGCTATGTTGTTGGCATGCGTGATGGCAGCTACGCGTTGCTGTTCCGCCAAAGACGTTCCAGTTAGCACCACGACACGGAACTTTTTCAGAAATTCCTCATCCAAAACTCCGGAATGCGCCGTTGTTGGTACATAACGATTGAGCTCCGCAAGCTGCTCGCATGACGCCAGAGCTCTATTCTTACCAATGGCAGCCTCAGATAAATAAAATTGCGAAGATAAATCAACTATAGTGCATGCCCGGTCGTCATGAAGGGTTACGGACTTAACGCCGCCGAGTATCACATTTTTAGCAATTTCCACTCCCAAGCCGCCGAGGCCGGAGATCAGGACGTCAGAGCTGGCCATCCGGCGCATAGCATCGTGTCCCAGTACGTAGAGCTGCCGGGAGTACAGGCTCTCGTCGATTTCGTCTTCCACGCGCGTTCCATTGTTCGCCATTACTGAGGATTTGCAACTCGCCTCTCCTGTATTTAGCTTCCGCTTTTTTGCCGGGGGGTCAACGGAATTATCGGCGACTTCAGCACTAGACATCGGGCACGAACGCGCACAATTTTGATGGAATTTTGCTTTGTGTTACTGCGATACAATAAAGAAATAATCTTCTTCATATAATTGCGGTCGACATTCGCGATTCGCTCTTCGCTTCGTTGAAGGCCCGCTTACTCACTCTCCTGAAGTTAGCTACAATCAACGTGGATTAAAGTTTTGCGGAAGTGGTTTTTTATATGCTATAGTTTATTTTTATAATGTAAAACAAAATAGGGTATTATGAAAAAAATATATTTTTTATATTTTACTGTTTAACCTTTTTACAATAACGAAAATTTTCTTCAGTTTATAAATGTGAAAAAGTTAAGACTTTTAGTGTGGTAATATATAAAAAAACAATAAATTTATTATAATAATTATTGTAAATTTTTAAAGTTTTTGATACTAAAAATCAGATACAACTTTAATTATATAAAATATATCCTATTTGTTATTTCAATAATAAAATATTATAAATAGTGATATTTACTTTAAATTGATACTAAATACAATTTTCCATATGGCAAGCATCTTTTAAAAGATGTCAAATATTTTACAGTTTGTTACGAACTTCATAGCGAATAATCAATTCATTTTCGTACTCTGCCGTTCGCTGTTTGTCGCGACTCGCGCATTTTGTCTTTATTTGACATTCGTTTACTCGTTTATTTTTGTAATGTTCTAATAGAGAGTGAAGGGGAATATTTATAATAAGACGGAAAAAGTTTAAAAGTGGACTTTGGTGAATAATGACCATAGTGTAAACTGCTTTCAATTAAGGATCTCGAATCCTTTTTTCTTTGAAAGACCTTTACTCTGCTTATTTGGTAACCATGGTTCAAGAATACGTTTCCCCCGTGAGGGTACACAAGTACTCGTTCGAGATGGTGATGGCTGTAAGTAGTTTAGCATTTAAAACTTAAGTTTTTGTGAAATCTTTAAGTTACAAACTTGTTTACAACACATTATTTGACGTGAGGCATGTGTTTGATGTCTTAAGTATGTTAAAGAGTCATGCAATCAGTTCTTAATTACCTAAATGCTTACTTGTTTATATAAAAAACTAATGATAATTATTTAAAGTTAATTAGGACATAGTAATCTATTAAAATTACATTGTTGGAATGTGTGTTAGTTGTCTATTATAGTTATATATAATATATTATAGAATTATTGCTCTACTTAAATAAAAATTAATTACTATATTGAAGATAATATTATATTTGAATGTTTTCAGATGTTATTTCTTTTTATTATTTGAATAACATAATATAACAAATTATTGTAAATATTATAATAAGTTATAAATGTTACTGCTATAAAACCAGAACAAAGACCTATTTGGTGGCAATGTTAGAATATATATAAGAATTTAACAATAGAAACATATATGATAAGGTTGAACTAGCTCAACACTCTGTTCCTCCAGAATTTGCTAAAAGTGTCTTAATGGTACTTAATGGAGTGTATTAACACTAGCTTCCCTCAACCTACCATGTTACAAGTGTGGTACAGCATGAAGCTAAAAAAATATATTCACTTACCTCACTATTATTCTAGTATGTAACAAACTTTTAATATTATATACATTGGTTCTTAACTTTCTGCTCACCCTTTTACATGTAAGAGAAGCAGAAAATAAAAAAAATGAAGTCATCTGTAGTAAAAAAGTAAAAAAAGATAATATATATGCATTTATATTCAAAACTGCATATGTTTTCCTTCATACTTAAATGCTGGCAGTCAACATTGTGCTCTTAAGCCATTAAGATGATGTATTCTTTGACAATGACAAACATTATTCCTTGCCTTTTGTAAAGTATGTACTGTTATAATATTCTTAAATTATCATCTGGACATTTACAAATTCAAAAAAATTATAGTTACTAAGATTTTTTTAACTATATTATTTTTATATAGTAAAATAATATTTGTTAAATAACATAAGAAAATGAATAATTCTTGAACTTGATTGACTAATTTGAAATCTATAATACATATTATTTTTATTATTTACCTGTTTGTTACATAAATAAATACCATGAGGATAATTATAAAATTATTATTTATCTTAATAAAATAGTCAGCTGTGGTTTGTAATTTGAGCAAAGAAATATATGAATGTATGTACAATTTAATAGTTAATGCATACTCTGGACTTGTCCACTGTCATCAACATCTTTATACATATTCTCTGTGGAGTCCTAATGCGTTTTTTGTGACTTCTCTCTTGTATCATTGATATCTCCTGACATTGATGTTATTGAAAGTCAACTAAAGTCTGTCCCCTGCTTCTCTTATTAGAGAAAAATTTACAACATAACAATATTATAAAATCTTTCTATTTATTTTAAATTCATTGATAATTAAATAAATATTTATAACAAATACTTATAACATGTAGTACTACATTGCCAGAGTCAAATTATTTCATAAAATTGACATATTAAATTCTCCACCTTTTGTCTATTGTGTGGACAGTGAGTTTTAAGTGGTGGGACTGAACAATGAACATTTTTTTCCTTTAGTATAATATTTTTTTACAAACACTTTGGGACTAAATTCACAACACTTTTTTCAATCCTTTCTAACTATGCTGCAAATGCGTTTTTAATTATCCTATTACTTTATATTACATGTGTTATTAGTCTCAACCAAGTTTCTATGAATTTCATCAATATAATTATTACTTACTGTAAAACTTAATAAAATGTTGGCTTAATTATTTTTATATAAACAAAAATCCTTCATTGACAACTATTGTTAAATGGTCTGTGAAAAAAAAACTACCTTTATCAAATTAAATTTAGACAGATTAATTAAAAAATATATATTATTAAAAAACTGCGTTTCCACATAAGAGGTGGAGTGGACATAACTGATAGACATTTTTTTTTTTCAACAGAGCCAAGAAATAAAAAGATTAAATATTTCGTTCGTTCCAGTGGGATACGAACCCACAACGGTCGCGCTTTCACAGTCACACGCTTGTGCCCCTGCACCAATGGTTAAAATTGTTTTGTGTGACTGGTGTTACATTTAAATGTAAATATTAATAAATATCACGATAATTAAAGTTTAATATAACTGTTGTATAATCATATGCTTTAATTTAGTTTCATTGAATTGAGATCTACGGATGGTGAGGTCGATGAACCAGACAATGATCTTTTGTACTTGAAACTGGGACGGCTTAATAAAGCGAAAAATAAGTTGCACGCAAGATTAGATCGCGAATTTATGGTGAATTTAAGTTTATACGATTAACCCATAGCTAGGTATGTCTTTTATTTACTTTCAAGCGTCTAACGCACTCTCTAGGGTAGACAGAAAGTGCCTAATAAAAGATGATTCTGTCCACTCTTATTCTTGTATTTAAACACCCCCACACATCTTTCATGTTTTACCTAGACGAAATAAATTTAAATGGCAAATAAAACTGGCGGAATCGCGTGGAACGGAGGTGTATCTTAATGAGAACGAAGTGTCTTGATACTAGGTTCTCAGGTTCCCTCTGCTTAACTAAACAAATAATATTCCTTTAACAAATAATATTCCTTTATTAAAAAAAAAACAAATAATATTCCTGTAAGATTGAACCCATGACTCCTGGTCATGGGTTCAATCTTACAGGAATATTATTTGTTTTTTTTATAAAAGTCCGTAATTTATAAAAGTCTACTGCAAAGACGTCGTACATAATGTTAGCATTGTTTATCCTACTAATATTATAAATGTGTTCACTATCACACAAAACTACTGAATGAATTTACGTGAAACTTTACAGTAATATAGCTTATACATCGGAATAACTACAATTTATGTAAAGAGTTTGGATAATTTCTCTATAATATAACAATAAGTTTAAGCGGGTGAAGCCGCATTAGCCGCAAAGCTCTGATAATTTATACATGCTCAAAGTCAAAATCACTATTTAAATGTAAAAAAATTGTAAATTAAGTGTTTTTTGTTTCACAAAAATGAATAAATTATTTTTTGTTGCTGAATAGGAATTCTATTTAGTGATGATGGAATTTTATTTGTGTCTAATTTTATTCCATCGTCACTCGAGAATGTAGTTGAATTCCGCCCTTCAACAGCCATTGTCTTTAATTTTATGCAGAGAACGGGGTGGTGTAACAGTACATAGAGCACGCTTTATCCCTAGCGGGGTAGTCAGAGACAACGGAGCGCCAAACACTCTCTACATACTTCTTTCGCCTCGTCCACTGTCATCAACCTCTTCGTACATGCTCTCCGGGAGGTCCTCATGCTATTTACAAGACCTTCTTTGAGTATCTTTGATACTGTTTTCAAAAGTCAATCGAGATCTCCCCCTACGTCTCTTACCGCCCACTTTCCCATCATAAATCTTTTTGCCCAAACCAGCTGAGCACGTTCTTCTTCATTCTCACCGTGACATCCTTGCTAGTACTGCCATTCTGTGTATCTTTTCATTGCGGATTCGACAGCTAAGCTGACTACGCATATCCTATGAAGAGATCGTATCTCCACAGCACTAATCTTTCTTTGATTCCTCTGGACGTCTGTTTCGCCGTTCCATCAATGCACCTAAGACACCTTCTACCCTGTTACCGGCAGCAATACGCCTTTCCGCATTAGCTATTGATAAGGTAATAAATCAAAATACTAAAATATCTGTTTTTTTTTCTATTAAGAGCCTATATTTTAATACAAATAACAACGTCGATTTAATAACTGATGTAAATTTTAAACGGCTAATGACAGAATCTCTCATCTCACAGGAAATGGGCTAGAATATGGGTTAAGTGTTTAGGAGAATGCAGATTTCATCAACATGCAGTCATCTTGTATGAAAGCTGCTCTTAATTACATAAATTTATGTCACATGTTACGTATTGTACATTAGTTTTTTCACCTTACTTTGTTTAGATTTAGTTTTTAGTTATACTATACTATTAATTTGTGTGAAATCAAGTAGACGTAAGATATATTACAGGTGTATATGTTTTCCTTTTATATTATTGTTATTCGAATCGTACATATGTATAGGTTATAAAGTCAAGTATCAAAGTATCAGTATCAAAGAACTTATTAAGTTATAAAGTAGTTACAAGCTAGTATAAAAATATATCTTGTTTTCAACAGACGAAAAACCGAAAGAGTTCCTCAATTGACGCGTGTATTTTTTTATTGTTAGTCCGATTTTAATAATTCTGTTATCATTGGATAGAGTATACGGTATGCTATATACCTTAGAGGTCCCATATAATGTTTATAGCAATTCATTTAACAATTTTGACAAAAAAATCAATAAAGGCAAAATAGTGTTTTTTCAGTTAATATTATTTTTTATCAAACTTACTGTTTATATTATAGGTGGAGATCCCATCGTTTAAAACTGTAGGGATTAGATTTTCTAATGAAACTTATATTTAAGAATGATACATGATAGTAGAATAGATTACACTAGGGTTGCCCAAAAAAATCCTGCCGCAATTACCTTTAATTAATGTTTTTCGTAACTCGTTTTTGGAGAAAATTGCACTCATATGTTTTTTATGTGAATCGCACATCATTTGAAAGAAAATCGCATAAGGAATTGGAAAAACAATGGTTGCCAGCTCTCAGTCTGCCGCAAGTCCAAGGTTGCCTGGTTTAAAGAGGTTACTTAATGTGAATATTTGCACTCATGTGTTTTTTTAATGAATTATATATCAAATTAAAGCTTATTTTTTTGTCATCACTAAAACACATGGTTGCCTGGAAAATGGCTGCCGCAAGCAAAGGTTGCCATCATTCGAAATATTTTAGTCTGATTCCGTTTGACTGAGAATAGACGATGAAATACGCGATTTGCCTTATGTTTTAAATTAAAATATTATATAATAGAAGGTCAATCTTAAAATTAATGTTTATTCTAGATATTTACCTGTTAAATGATGATTATAATCATATTAAGAACATACAAAAAACTATTTAAATATGAAATCATCCAAATTTTTCAAGTGAAATAATGAACCCATGATATTAAGTCTTTGCTAAATCTGTTTTCTAAATACTAATACTAATTTAAATTATCATTTTAAAACGACTAAATTATCTAATTAAATAAATGCTTACAAATATCAATCTATTATAAGGTATTAATTACATCATGTTTCCTTAAGATAATGAAGGGCGACAATTATTGCGTAAGTTTTTTTATTAATTAAGAAAATATGGAAAATAACATTTCAATATACTCTCTCTCTCTTTGTCCTCTGCTCGTATGATTTTTTTTTCTCGTTTTTTTTTTGATAACGGTTGCCGCAATCTTTTTTTTCTCACGCAACTTTTAAGAATTTGCATTAAAAGAAATATATATGATAGAATTATAATAAACAAAATTAATTTATCACAAATAAATTCTAAGAAATTTCGACAGTAATGCCGAATAATAAACGCTATTTAAGGTTTATGACCAGGAGTCGGCAAATATCAATTAGTTGTCTACTTTTTACTATAGATAAACATTTTGCGGTGGTATACAAAGCAAACAAAATGCAATAATTTTATTTTCGTAGATGTATTGTTTCTAAATGCAACAACAGTGCAGATGGCCAAATGAGATGTTTTTGAACATATTACTTAGTTACTTACCTTTCGTTTTGGAGTGAAGACGTTTTTAGTTAACATGACAAAAATGAAGATCTGTTTTTTGTGCGAAAATGTGTGTGGAATTTAATAATGAATCTGAAGTGTAAAATTATGTTGTTGTTTCGCCAAAAAATGATTTTTATATACAGTATCAATTTCTTAAATAGTAACACAATGCACGGTTATCACTTGTTACAAAAAGTTCATTGTTGTAAAAAAAAATATAAAGAAGAACCGCACTCGAGGAGATGAAATATTCACTTAAATTTATATTTCCATCTCTTCGTTCTGGTGTCGAAGCAAAGCGCGGCGTTGAGTTCTGCCATTCAACACGCAATGCCTCCAGAATTCGGCAGAGAGTGGGGAACGGAGTGTCTTAACACTAGGTTCCCTCTGCCTACCCTGCTGCATGCGGGATACAGCGTGAATCTGATTTGATTTTTATTTTTCAATTATTTTCTAATGCAAAACGTAAGTATAATTAATGTTTGATAAGTATAATTAAATTTAATGTTTAATATTATATATTTTTCTCTGAGGACGAAGAGAGAGATTGAGAGTTTATAACGAGGTAATTTTCCATATTTTCTTGATTAATAAATAAAATATCTGCAATAATTGTCAACCTACATTATATTATGAAAACATTATGTAATTAATACCTTATAATAGAACGATATTTGTAAACGTTTATTTAATACTAGTGGGCGCGCGCAGCTTCGCCCGCTTATTTGAACCCTTACGGGGTGAATTCTAAAAAACCATGAAACATGTGTTCAATGAAATATTTTTAGGAGTCTGAATTTCAAATATTATAAAAATCGGTGCCGATTAAAAAAAAAACCCATACAAACTTTCAGCCCCTATTTTATCCCTTTAGGGTTCAATTTTTTTAAAATCCCTTATTAGTGGATGTCGAGATTACGAAAAAAAACATCTGTCCAAATTTCACGTTTCTACCATCAGCGGCTGTGCGTGCGTCTTACCTCAGTCAGTCAGGTACTTGTTTTATATATATAGATGATAATTTAGTCTTTTTAAAATAACGATTTAAACGAGTATTAATATCTAGAAAACAGATTTAACAAAGACTTAATATCATAGACTCATTATTTCAATGGAAAAATAAGGATGATTTCATGTTTAAATAGTTTTTTGTATGTACTTAATATGATTAAAATCACCATTTAACAGGTGAACAGCTAGAATAAATGTTAATTTTAAGATTGACCTTCTATTTTATAATATTTTACTTTAAAACATAAGGCAAATCGCGTATTTCATCGTCTATTCTCAGTCAAACGGAATCAGAATAAAATATTTCGAATGATGGCAACCTTTGCTTGCGGCAGCCATTTTCCAGGCAACCATGTGTTTTAGTGATGACAAAAAAATAAGCTTTAATTTGATATATAATTCATTAAAAAAACACATGAGTGCAAATATTCACATTAAGTAACCTCTTTAAACCAGGCAACCTTGGACTTGCGGCAGACTGAGAGCTGGCAACCATTGTTTTTCCAATTCCTTATGCGATTTTCTTTCAAATGATGTGCGATTCACATAAAAAACATATGAGTGCAATTTTCTCCGAAAACGAGTTACGAAAAACATTAATTAAAGGTGATTGCGGCAGGATTTTTTTGGGCAACCCTAGTGTAATCTATTCTACTATCATGTATCATTCTTAAATATAAGTTTCATTAGAAAATCTAATCCCTACAGTTTTAAACGATGGGATCTTAGGCCATTACATTTGAATATTTATGTTATATCGCGAAGGAACGAATAATTTTGGTTACTCCATTTTGGTAACGAGCCAAATCGTGTCATTCAGTTCTGTCACTCAGCACGCAATGTTCTGAAAATTAGGCGTAAGTAGGAAAACGGACTTCACACCAGGTTCCCGTTGCCTTCCCTACTGTATATGTGAGACACAACGTGAAGCTGAAAGACTTATTAATAATATAATTGCGAATATTTATTGTACTACTTAAAATCATAAATTATTACAACTTTTGGTTTTTCTTATACTATTCAGGATATGGTGGAGTTTTTTGCTAAGCCATGTTATATGTACTTTACGTTACCGGTTGTTGCAAAACAAGTCCAACCGCTTATATCTACTTTAGTTAATTGTGGGCCAAACCTTACTTACTTAAGGTATTGAAATATAGTTCTTATTCGAAACACTTTGTGGTGCTATAGTATTTAAATGGCTTTTTAAGGAAAATAATAATATTATTGTAAATAAAGTACTAAAGATTTTAAATTGTGAACATGTTTATGTCTTTAAATTGATCTTTAGTTTTGTAATTGTTTTAATTGATGTCGTCATGTCAAATTGAGGCCACACAGGGGCACAAGCGTATGACTGTATACGCATCAGGTTGTAGGTTCGATTCCCACTCGTGGAAAAGAAATATTTAATATTTTCATTTCATCGCTCTAGTGTTGCTAAAGTGCGGCATTGACATCCGCCACTCAATACGCAATGCCTTCTGGCGGCGAATGTGGAGAGCGGAGTGTGTCAAGACTAGGCTTCTTTTGCGTGTCCTGCTACATGCAGGAGCATGAAGCTGTCATGTTTTTTGATCGATTTATTTGTTTGAATACACAAAAATAACTTAGGTTAGATTTATTTATTTGAATTGTAATACATTTTTGAACACTAGCTTAGCTTTATGCTCATTTGAAGACTCAAAAGTGGTTGTAAAGTCTATATGAATCAAATGTAATCTTATAAGGTTTAATAACGTTACTACCAAGTGTTAGTAGGGCCTCTTCGTAGACTTATGTCTTATACATAAAAGTATAAAAAAACAAATATTAAAAAAGTATATCTATTACGTATTTTTTGTCTTCACACATTTTTCGGGTCGTATGTGTTAAACGAAGAGATACGAATATCTAAACAAAAACAGCTTGGGAAATAGGGAACCTGGTGTTAAAATACTCCGTACCATGGGGAATTGGCCAATTACCGACTGTTTGCTTGTTGAGTGTCGGATCACAACGCCGCTTATTGTCTTCCTACGAAAGAGTGAGAATCGAATCCATAAACTTCTTACTTACGGCCAGGGTCTTGAATACTGGTGGGAAGCGTACAATAGAGTGGAATTTGAATAATATTTATATTTTATTTACTATTTATTATTAATATGAGGCCGCCGTGCCGCAGAGGCGAGGCAAGGTTGTGACTGTAACGCAACGGTTGTGGATTCGATCCCCATTCGTGGGAATAAATTATTAATTATAAATATTTTTATTACTTTGCTCTGGCAATAAAGCAAAAGCGCGGCATTGAGATCCGCCACCCAACACGCTCGCCTCGAAAAATTCTACGGAATGTGGAGAACGGAGTGTTCACTCCAACACTAGGTTCCTTCTGTCTACCCTACTGTATGATGGAATACGGTGTGAAGCTGATACTATTTATTAACTTCCTTGAAGAAATTAATATTTATGATATACAATAAAAGTGAATGAATAAAAAAATACATTAACCTATCGTGGGACCGATATATCATCTTAACGGGACGCACAGTCACTATCACTGTTATCACGCGGCGCGACAGCTCGATCGAGGGGCGTTGGCATCTATCGACAGTTTACTATAAAACAATAGCAGATTAAGGCTGTAAAGAAATATCGTTCGATCTTGTTTGAAGCAACAATGATATATTAGAATTATTGAAGCAGACACAATCAAAGTTTGTAAATAGCCTTTCCGTTTATGTATTTCACTTTTTTTTGAAAAGACATAAAAGTGCATTTGCGTTATTTTTTTATCCCAAAATAGCGTATATAACGCTGTTAGTCTTTGAAAAACATAAATTCTCAACTTCAAATATATTCTTTGACGTTTAGATTTTTTTCTTTCATTCTTTTCTTAGTTTCACGCTGTATACTGCATATAGCAGAGAGAATCTAAGTACCTAGAGTAAAGACACTCCGTTTCCATTAAGATTACATTGCGTCGTTACCAGAGCGAAGAAAAAAAATCATTTCCTGGATCTGTTCCGGTTACAGTCGCACGTATGTGTTTGATGTGATAATTCGTTTTAAACATATAATTAATGATTATGTTCCAAATTAATAAATACACTGCTAGTTATTTACCTCAAACCAAAGGAATATCAAACTTATGACCACTGAAGTGTTAAGCTCAACAAACATGACTAAAATAGATTTGTAGCGTTCATACAAAGCATCACGCGCCCTATTCCTGACTGAGATGTGTAGACAGTGTATTTATGTATGTATGTATATACACATGATAGTGTTTTATGTTATTATGAGAATAACAATAGAAACTATTTATATAGTAATTTTACATAGTTTAGAATTAAAAACCGGACAAGCGCGAGTCGGACTCGTCCATCGAGGTTACAAAAATTGGAGGTCTCGAGGAGGTCTTTTTCTAAAATTTAAGCTTAGCTTAGCCAGAGCCCTTTCATCTGAAACCTCACTTGAACTAGGGGCTTTAATACTAAATTTTGTCTTCTCTTAAGTACAAATGTATAGTTTTTTTCCTGAACTAGTACTACCTGTAGATGCTAGCTAACTAATTTCATAATTCTAGGCCAACCGGAAGTACCCTATAAATTTTTATTCCCTTTATAGTGTCGAAATATGCGTTTTTGCGATACAAACAGACATCACTTTAAGTAAATGTAGAAGTACGATTTTTGCAAGAACCTTGAATTCTTGTCCGGATCGTACCTTGACCGTAGATATGTGATATCTCCAAGCGTTCCTGAGATAAATACTCTTTACAAACAAATACACAGACGGACGGACAACAAAGTGATCTTATAAGGGTTTCTTTTTTCCTAAAAAAATTACAGAACCCTTAAAATCAGCTTCACGATGTATCCTGCACACAGTAGGGTAGGCAGAGGGAACCTTGTGTTAAGACATTCCGTTACCCATTTTCTGCCGAATTTTTCAAGGCATTGCGTGTTGAGTGCGAAAACTCTAATACATATATATCTATAGCAGCGGCAAGTCACGCTGTTATTTTATAATCTTAATTTTAAATAGTTAATAATTTCATCGAGGCCAGTTGCACACACAGATGCACAGTTATGCGACTGGTTGTGGGTTCGATTCCTACTCGAGGAAATGAAATACGTTACCAGAGCGCACATGACAATATTAATATTGTCATGTGCGCTCTGGTAACGAGGCAAAACCATCACTCAACACGCAATGTCTCCAAAATTTGGAGGAAAGTAGAGAATGGAAGTGTCTTAATGGGAACGGTGTGTCCTAGGTTTCCAAGTTCCATCTGCTCTGCCGTTTTGCCTCTTACCAAAGCCACTTTGGAATGAACGGAATTGAACCCACTACCGTCGCGTTGGCAGTTGCACGCTTGTGCCCCTTTGCAACGATGAAAAAAAAAAGGAAAAGCATATTTTATTTCTACTAAGAATAAGATTTTCATTACGTTTTTGCATAAAGATTTTTATTTATAAAAAAATAGTACTCTAATAATATTTTTTATTGTCTGTTTATGTTCTTTTAAGATTACTTTTATACATTTTTAATTCAAGGTAACATTTGTTAGCATAAATTTACCTGTCTTCCTAATTTTACACTAAAATACGCGACGTATGAAATTTTGTAACACATTATTGTAGCTATACTCTAATGAAATATCAAAACATGCGCATCGTGATTTTACATCAACTTCGTGAAGGAATATGCAGTCGTATACAATCTACCTGAAAGATCAAACTTTAGATATTTATAACATTTTTAAAGAGATTGCTCCGCCAGTTTCTTTTTTCTGCACGTGTTGAATTGAATAACAGATATGGTACAAATGTGAAGCTTGTTGCGACGGCTTTTTGTATATATATTTTGGGAATCACATTGTATCTTGCTTTAGCAGCAGAAGAAGTTTAATAGGTAGGTGTATAAAGGCACTCTGTTTCTTACCTTCTGCCCAATTTGGATACTTTGGGCCTTCAATTGTTTGAATACCTGAGTAGTTTTTTGTAACAGTATGTCTAAAGTAAATATAGTAATATCACTACAAAAAGGAAGGCCAAGTAATTTTAGCACCTGCAAAAGTCGTTGCCCTAATAAAACGTTTAGTAAGTTTTGTGAAAGGAAATGCTATATTTTAGCTTAATTTAAGTAAGTAAGTGCTTACGATCGCGGGACACGCGCACGCACACAATCTTATCACAATTACTGTTTGACACCGAAACCGAAATAACAGGAACTGATAACAGGTCAAACGGTGAATTATTTTATCTTGGAATGTTAGTGTTTAAAATAAGATACTTTTAACATTTTTTTTATTGGTGTTTTTCTTTAAATACCGTTCATAGATTTACGGATATACACACAATTTTTCGATATACAAAAAAATTAACCATTTTTTAAAGTGTTATTTTAGTAAGGAAAGTGGGGAACGGAAGTGTCTTAATAGAAACGGAGTACTTTAATTGTAAGTTTCCAGATTCCCTCTACCTATTCTGCTATGTGCAGCATACAGCAAGAAAACAGTGTTCCAGATATAAATTCAATATTTATTCTCCAAAAAAGAGCCGTGAGATATATTTATAACCTAAGAGCTCGAGATTCTCTGCGAAATGTTTTTAAAGATGCAGGTATTATACAGTTGCTTTACAATTTGTATATTATAATAATCTGTTTGTCCGACAAAATATACAGTGTCATATTAAAAATAGTGATAAACATACGATTGGAATAAGAAACAAAGATAAGCTTGTTACGCCAAGTTTCTCAAGCCTCCAAAAAGTTAATGAACCTTTTGGGTCTGAGTATACGTTTATATAATAAACTTCCGCAGTGTATTCTAAGTTTGCCGCTACCACCTAAATTATCTGTAAAAAAAATACTGACAAGTAAAGCTTATTACACTGATCAAGAATATTTAGAGGACAACCATGTATGGAATTAATGTCTATTGAATGTGATGCAGGATAGCTGCTAGTTAATGTAATC
This sequence comes from Heliconius himera, assembly GCA_021202915.1. NCBI lineage: Eukaryota > Metazoa > Arthropoda > Insecta > Lepidoptera > Nymphalidae > Heliconius > Heliconius himera. Next base: position 202,043 of record JAJHJA010000057.1, read on the forward strand.
ATTTAATTATATAATTGACTTTGAAAAGAGCAACTGTTGAGTTTCTTGCCGGTTCTTCTCAGCAGAACTGCCTTCCGAACCGGTGGTAGCTTTTTTGTTTATATGTTCATTCTGCGAGTCAAAAGTGTTTATAATAAGTCTATTTGAATGAAGAATATTTTGAATTTGAATTTCAAGCTAGTTAATTATAAAAGAACAGATGCCGACATTTTTACATTAAATTTTTAAAACTATCAGCTCACATCCATCAAATAAACAAGCAAGAGCGGTGTTCTTTATGCAAAATGTTGAAAATGATCGATGATGTATTGACAAGTATGTAGATGGATGGACATATTGTTGGTACATTATAAGAATATACTGTGGGTTGTGACAGGCTCTCAGACCTTCGGTATTTTATTACGAAGTTATTTCATTGACATGTTTTTATTGTGGTTTATATATTAAAATTGTCATAAGTTTTATGAGATCGTTGCTAACAGGAGTTCCGTCACGCTATGTCGAAACGTGGGCACTGAAATGCCTTAACACTAGGTTCCCTCTGCGCTTTAGTCAATAAAGACAAAGCTTTTGTTACGAAACCTTTCATTGGCCGTTTCTGACTTGCTTTTGGCGACTTTTTTCTTTTTTATAATAATCTAGCATGTGAACTGCCTGTACTAGATGATTTAACCTTTGAAATTAAAAAAAAAGTTTTATTTTTTGTATATTTGGTAGATTAATATATTGTGTCCTTGTTTAAATTGCCGCGTTTATTACTTCCTTCTTCTTTAGGTATTTAATGATTTTTCTCGCGAAATACTTGAGATATATTCTATTTATATTGGCGGACATATTTTTTTATGAAAAAGTATAGGAGCAGGTGGTATTGTGGCCCTCTTTGATATTTGTTATTAAAAATCACGCTATCCTAACAAACCTTTAACACCTTTTTTAAAGTAAAACCTTTTTTAAAGCCAAACATTGACATGACAATGTTAAAATTATACAAAAAAATCTGAGAGAATCACAACACATTCCCGTATTTTACGAAGCATTTTAAAACTGCACTCGTCAAAACTTTTTAATGTGCTACAATTTTTTTAATAATTTTATAAATATCCAGTCATAACTGCAGAGAGTTTGACATTATGCTTAATGAATGTTGTCCTAAAGGACTAGGACTAGGTTATTAAGATAAATATACATAATATTCAATGTTTTATTTGCAATAAGGCTTGTTTATAGATTCTATATTATTGATAATTTGGCCCCATCATATTGCTTGCATTAATAATTGCTATAAAATACAGATATATTTGTATGGTATTTGAAAATGTTACTTGTTTGCTTAGACAAAATATGTTGTCCTCATCCAGCAGATGCCCCAATAATGAAATATGATGAAAATGACCTTCCTCGCCCGTGGACTGAGGATATGTTTTTAATATTTTTGGACAAGAGTTATTCTAGCGAGAGATTTGGAGAAGAGTGGATTCAGCGTCAGATCTATAAGTTATGTACTCACACCGAATGGTATTTGATGATTTTGGATACAAAAAATAACAAAGTTATTTGTAACAATAATACACATTTTGTGGATGTATGAAGGACATCGGCCGCTGTTGCCGAGAAGCCTCACAGGCCACAGCTAAGCGTTTTATACTATTTGTAGACGTCACTAGGCAGGTATTATTGCAATTGGATTTTATTTTATTTTATATGAATTGATTGATGACTTCAAGTCAACGCAGTCAAGAGATAAGAGCACTTATGCATTGATTTTGCAAAGAAATTACAATATAAATAAAGAAAAAAAATCTAATATATGAAAATCTATAGATATTGAATAGAAAAAATATTACAAATTTATATTTGTACTTTATTTCATATGGGCATAAGCAAACTAAAGTTTTTTAATTTTATAAGCTGTACTTTCCGTTGACCTACAATCCTAAAATTGGTACGGAACCCTCGGTGGGAGAGTCCGACTCGCACTTAGACCGCTTTATCTACAGACGAAAACTACTGGAATTAAAATTTGAAATTTGTCACGTAGATCGGTTAGGGGGTGCAGGAGAGCGCCTAGAGATTACTCAAAATTCTGATGAAATGAACAGGATTTTACATTTTAACTTTTAAAATAATAAAAATATATAATATTATTTATATTCCACTTTTAAAGTATGTCATGTACATATAAATTAACATATTTAATATGATAATACTATTCATGAAATATTTGTATTTTGGTTTGTTAGAATATTTAACAAGTTTGCCCTTCACATCTATATCAAGAAACTTTTCCTAAAGATTATTAAAGTGTTGATTTAATATTAAAAGTAAAGTTATTAATTTAAAAACCATCGTGGCGCAGATCCAATATTGGATTGTAAACGCGAGAGTCGTGTGTTCGACGTTCTTAATTCATAACTTGCTGTACCTACTTATTTTGCCTCAACGAAAAACATTTGTAAAAACATACATACATACATAATATGTCCTTTTAAATAGGTTAACAAAACAATCGATGATTTACATTTTTAATACCTTAACGTAAACGACAGCAGCAAATGCTTCATATTTTTCGCAATTATAACTTGTATTAAAAGAAACAGAGACCGTTATGGCGCAGTGATAATTTATTTAAAACAAATATAAGCACCCCACTCGGGGTGATTATATTTATTTTACATAAATTATTTTTATTAACACGTTTTGGCAAAATACGACGATACGTTGACTTCCACTCAACACACAGTTTGTCAAAATAAACAGAAAGTGGAGAATAATGTCCTGACACTAGGTTTCTCTGCCTACCCTTCTGTATGTAAAATAAAACGTCTAGCTAAATATTGTCATATTCATATGTTAAGTAGGTTATTCGTTTATTTGTTCTGAATAGATAGATGTTACTGCTGTTACAAACAATGTAACAGACGCGTGATATTGATTTCCAATGGAACAGCCCCAGTAAAAGGGTTCCTTTTGAGAAATAATAGATACATTGTTATAAGAAATATTAATAAAAATAAATAAAATAAAATAAAAAAGCCTTTTATTGACCATTGCCCCAGTTACAAACTTAATGCTTATTTATAATAATTATTTACATATTTACTTATTCTAAATGTTCTTATCTCTTGCTAGTTATTAATACTAATTGTATGCTACATTTTTTTTAAATCATAAACGTTACTAAAAATTATTTAAGGTATTTATTCACATTTTTTGTTTTTTTTTTTTTTTTTTAATATTTTTTATTTACTTAACTCTTATTAGATAATAAGTTATTTTGTATATTTATTATAAGTTTTCTAAATTACTCATCGACTAATTATTAGTTTTTAAATATAATATCAGGCAAGGTCCCCAGACTGGGTATAGGCCTCCTCCAAATATAGCCAATTTTGTCTGTCCAGAGCTGTTTGCTTCCAATTGAAGCCAGCGGTTAATGTCGTCTTCGCACCGTGTACTTGTTTCAGATAATCCTAATACATCGTATTTAATTTCTTTCACTGCTTCTTCTAATTCCAGTAATCGTTCGTAAGACAATAAAGATCTAACATTATATGTTGCTATATATATATTTTAATTTAGTTCTTACATATTTTTTTCTTCTTTATAGCTGTAGATTTATTCTTTGGAGGGTTTTGGTCATACTCTTCCGCGGTGACCAGCGGAGTTGGAAGATTTATTGTGTATTTCGTTTCTTGGTTGATTACTTAACTATGGAGGAGGTGCTTGATTGCTATGCCTGTTTGTTTTGTGTATTATTGTTATTTGTAGGGTTTTTAACGACGAAATTTAATTTTCCTTGTTTTAGAACTCCTTCTGAAAGACTATTCGACCTTTTAACCGGTACGTCCATTTGTTGTATTTTATTCTTTTTATTTATCTGTATATTTTTCTCCAAATTAGTTTTATTAGCGTTTTCAGGTGATATAGGTAATTTACGCTTAGTATTATTTTTCCAAACAATAAGTCTGTCATATTTGATAACAGCTATGTTTCCGTTCTCTCTTTCCGTTTGTAGTTGTTTTTGTAGTTCTCTTCTTTTCTCCAGAATCTGTTTTGGATAGTCTTCTTTAATATAATAATGTGTACCTTTTAACTCACTCTTTTGTTTCATTATTTTTATTTTTGTACCTAAAGTTGAAAAAGTAACTACTATTGGACGAATTCTTTAATTTTTCTTCCTATTCTTTTAACTTCTTGAATGTCGGCATAGTTTAGCTTTACAGAGAGATTTTGCTCCACCCAGGCGATAACGTTTCTTTCTAGGTTCTCGTAGGTTTTTTCGTTCTCTTCTATACCGAAAAAAACCAGATTATTTTTCCTTGCCTGCCTTTCTAAGGCTTGGATCCTTTCTTCTTGATTTTCCATTCTATCTTTCACGTTTTCGTAGTTTTTTTCAACTAATAAAAGTTTCTCTTCAAACATTCTGCTCATATTTAGTGTTACTTGTTCAGTAACATTCCTTCCCATTTCTCTGATTTCTTGTTTTTGATCGTTCAATTCGATCGTAATTTTTTTAAGAGCGTTTAGTATTTCTTCCATGGTTTTAAGTGTAATTGTTTTGTTTTTATACCGGTAATGGTCTTTGTTGTCGTCTCTTAGAATATCACTTTAATTTTTATTTATATATTTTTAAAAAATTCTGCCCTCTTGTGGTCACTAAAATTAATCTATTGATTTACTTTAACAGATCTATGTATATACGTCTATTATCCGCAAGATGGCGTTTTCCGGTCCTGTCGCCGTTCCCTTTCGAAATGACTTGCTTTTTTTAGTAAACTCCTAGATTAACAGTCCTTACAATAATTATTACAAGTAGCAGATATAGGCAAAATGGAACAATAAATCTGTGCAAGAACTACGTTCACTTCAAAATCAAGTTTAGTGTTTAAGCTATAACAAACAGAACCGTCTTTCGTCCGTTACACTGTCACCGGTACTTTGTCACTATTTTTGCACTTATATGTTCGTAAACACCGACACTTTACACTTTTCACGTCCATTTATGGCCCATGGATATATTCCAACGAAATATTAATATACCTACCAAAGTTTTACGTACAGTATGATCGTTTAACATGTGTTCTATATATAACCTATGGACCTGATAGATTTACTAAGAGTTATAAAAAAGTTTCACTAGTAGAAAATAAAGTAGAGAATAGCACAATTAACGAATATCGTTTTGAAATGAAAAAAAGCATATACTTATAAAACATAAAGCATTGAGTTCCGCCACCCAACCCAATGTCTCAAAAAAGGGGGTGAAAACTGGACACGGAGTGCTCAATCCTCTGCCAGCTACAAATTATTTATGTAGTTAGCATAAGTTGTAACTAGCGTATAAGAATTTTATAGTAACTTGATATCGTACGGCTTTTTGGTCACAGCGCTTGGACGGTTGCCCAATTTTAGAGGCGCGTGTTCCATCTTATACCGCTACGTAATTTTTTTTATACGTTTTCTAAAAACGTAAGAATGGTTTCGCTTATCACTAACTCTTCCTGCTTGTTTTGAGAAATATATATATAGAGAATCTTAACACATTTTATCTTTATAAAAAGATGTGTGCAACATGTTTAAATAAGCGTTGATAATAAAGAAAATAAACGTTTTAAAACATGTGGAGCCTTCAATTAAGAACAATTTAAATTTCCTCTCACGTATACGATGACGCACTTCCTGTCACTTTCTCCCCCATTTTAAATTATAACCCACACACAATATTATTGTGTCGTTTTATGCGTGACGAGCATGTTTTGTACCAGATTTATACTGAGTGCATAATTATATTTTATTATCGTTACTATTGGTTTTATATTCGGTGATATAAAGAGCTGATCGTTGTTTCTTTTTTTGAGAAATAGTAAGGAAATATGTATATTTAGATATTTTGATCATACTCTTCTCAATTCTTCAAAAACTACGGCATTGACGGCATGGAGTATCCTCTGATCTCCTCCTCGTGCGTGTTACGTGACCGTCCTGCAGCATCATTGATAATGTATCCTCGAAGGTCAACTTAGGTATAGCTAAGTAACTCTTACTTTATGCCAGTTTAAAAAAAATATAGATACAAATACATAGTAGTAACAGCCTTAACTAAATATTTATAGAATATCTTTAAAAATACTATATCAAATAGCCGAGTGAGCGTCTTACAAAGTAAACATCAACAAATCGTTTGCTTCGTACAAAACCGGCTCACTGGCCTGCCAATGCCAAGGTCGGGTCTGGCGTAGCTCTCAATGTTTAGCACATTCCATTATCTACGTATTCATGAATTATTGTATGTATGTTATTGTAAGATTTATTTGAGTTTCACCTACAGAGTACAGCTTTACTATCTCGCATATAGCAGGGAAGGCGGAGAGGCAACCTACTGTTAAGGCACTCCATTTCCTAATTTAAGACGTTTTTTAGCAATTGTGTGTTGAGCGGAAATCAAATAAATTAATTTCTCTGAGTGGTAATACGATGGTTGTGGACTCCATTCCTACTCGGGCAATGAGTTATTTTCATATTCTTGCTCGGGTAACGCGACAAAGCGCGGCGTTGAGGTACGCCACTCAACAAACAATGCTCTGTACGGAATACAATGTTAAGCTTAAAAACATACTGAACAAAGCGGAATTCGAATCTGCGCCTCTCGGATTCTTCGGACAGTTCAGATGCTGACCGTTTTATGATTTTTTATTAATAACATACACACTTTTTATTCGATTAGCGTCTGTAAAGACGATATTTGTGATCTTGATCTCGACTGGGTGGATTTTCATTTCAAGTAGGTACGTACGGTACGGTAAGACAAGACAAAGCGCGGCGTTGGGTTTCCTATAAGATATAAGATACTTCTTACCTGCACTATGCAATTAGTTATGCTGATTCAATTCTTATTGTTAGATAAAGCTATTTTAGATTAAGAGTGTCCGAGTCCATACAACTGTAGTTGATACACTAGTCGCTTAAGCGGAAAATATGATCGGAGTAAAATCGATATTTTATACCATTCAATATGCATATATAAGCAATTATTACTTGGCTCGTGTATCGATTGTAGTACTAATTAAATAATTACAGTTTTACAAAAAATATAATTGTATGTTGTAAAAAAAACTCGAGGCCGTACTGGTACTGGGGCACAAGCGTGCGACTGTAAACGCGACGGTTGTGGGTTCAATTCGCCTTATTCAATATTAAATAAAATATTTAATATTTTAATTTCTTCGCTCTAGTAACGAAGCAAAGTACGAAGTCGAATCCTGAGTCTCACACTCAATCTATCAAGAATTCAGCAGAAAATGGGGAACAGACTGTCTTAACACTAGGTTCCTAGGGTGCATCAGCATACCCTGCTATGTGCCGAATATAGCTTGACTCTTAAAATTTAAAATCCATTTTCCCGTTTTGGTAGTGAAAGCGCAGAGTTAAGTCGCCACTAAAGACTTAAATGTCTCGAAAATTGGAAGTTAAGTCCAGCGATTTTTTTTTCTCACTTTTTGAATTTAACGCCGCGCTTTATATTGTCACCAGTGCGGGGGAAGTTAAAATAACTCATTACTCCGATCATAATCATTATCATCATTGCATCATCAGAATGCGAGTTGCAATCATTAGTCACCACTCAGAAAGAAGAAAGAATGACAAAAAAGCTTTATGAGGGAAAAGTGAGCGTTAAGAGGATATAGGGAGACCTCAGTTGACCTTCGAAAACACAGTATCAAAGATACTGGAGGAACCTTCATGGCAGGAGGCATGGATGAAGTAGTGGATGACAGTGGATGATGCGAAAGAGTTATATACCGTAGCGCTCCATTTTCTCTGACTACTCCGCTAGGGATACAGCGTGAAGCTAATCGTGACTTGCTAATCATTACTCCGATTAAGATCAAGTCAGGTTTATAGATACCATATTGATCTTAGATTATCCCATATATACACATATAAATAAAAAATCGAATATCGATAAGGTATCGGAATGCTTAGCCACTTAACAAGCGTTTACGTGGATGCGGTTTGCGCTAAGATTGCTCAATTTGGATTTCATATCCGCGCCGGCGAGGTCGCTTGCCAAATAGCGGTAGAAGGTTGCGGGGGAGAGTGTTCTGTCTAAAAAACGTGTACGTATTTACGGTATAGTAGCTTTTGTAGCCTTGCAGAGCCCTTGAAACAATAGAATTGATAAATTGGATTCGAACCCACGAAGATGAGAAACCTAAATACTATATCATTTAAAACACTTCTCTTTGCATAGGTATATGCCATCTTTGGTTGATATTGTAGCGATGACACCCTGTTTTGTAAATACTGGACTGCTTGGAACACAAAATAAATAATATAGTATCCCTATTAGGATAAAATGATATGATAAAAATAAATTCACCATGTAGCCCTAAAAGCCCTAAAACATGTGTTTAATGACGAAATCAACGCCGCATTTTTTCTTGTTAGTTATGATGCACTCCTCCGAATAGGAATAGAACCCAAAGCCGTCGCGTTTAGATAAATTCTATTAAAATAAAAATGATATGAATTCTATTGAAAAAATCAAGAATCTTTTATAGAAAACGTCTTTTAAATTAAAGAAAAAACTACGAATCCTTAATTTATATGTCATACATAAGCTTTCTATTTAGCTAATTTATGTTCATAGAGATTTTTCTAAACTAGTTTTGTATAAAGATCATCTTATAACCCCACCGATTTACGCCCAATATTAATTAAACCTATCTCCAACGTCAATCTCAGATTGTTTCATACATCTATCCAATCTCTAGATTCAATCATTTCAATTCAATTCAATCAATTCAACAGTTTTTTTATGTTTATTACCTCAGAACTTTTGACTGGGTAAACCGATTTTGATGAGTCTTTTTTCTTTGAAAGCTGGTGCTTCCCGTGTGGTTCTATTTTAATCTCCATTTCTGACAATAGTATCCACGAGAAAATCACATAAGTCTTAAATTTGCATTAGGTGTGTGCGCGACAAAAGGACGAATAACTCAATATCACGCCAACCGATTTCAATTATTCTTTTTTTATTGGACAGGATAGACTTTGAGGATAGTTTGCTGAAAATTTGGTTAGGTTCTAATAATGGGATCCGGTTGAAATTGAAGATGTCAGGTTTTTTTTGTTACAAATTATCTATATAATAAACGAGGACAACGTTCAACTTCACCGCCGATACCTACGACTCGATTTCGTAAATGAGGCGAGTGTGATGTTGTCGCTTTAATAGATTATTATCTGTGTGCGTCATTCTTAATAAATGGTGTTTTATTTTCCAACGATAATTTTATTATTAATTTCGTTTGAAAAATAACTAATTTCATTTTAAAGTAGTGAAGACAAAAACACTCTATTTAAGTAAGCTCATACATACTTATTTAAAACACGTAACGTAAACGCGCTTCCTGGAAACCGACCAGGTTCCTGGTGAATTTCCAGGAGACTCGGGTTTGAGTCCCGCTACGTTAAAATTTTACGAAAAACGGTACGTTTTCTAAATAAGTATTTTTCTTTTCTAAGTGCGGAATAATACTTTAAAAATATGTTTAATAAACTCATACATGTAACTCGAGGAATTCTTCACGATTTAGGAAAATGAATATTTCAATGTAGCTACAGCGGCTGTATGAGTATGCGGGCAATGTTGCTACATCCACGAGCGGCGCGTCAATAAACGTTGTTTCGGTAAACTATTCGCGTTGCGGTTAGAAGCTTTGTACTCTAAAATAGTTTTGTAAACGATGTGGTGTGGTAGTATACGCTATACTAGATATTCTTTTAGGGCTCCGTATTAAGTGATCCCGCTGTCCGTCTGTCGCTCAGCTGTATCTCATGAACCGTGACAGTTAGATGAGGTATTTCTATTACCGCTTGTATTAAAGAACAGAATAAAATAAATATTTGTAGAGGCCCCATGCAACAAACGTGTTTTTTTTTCGTTTCTATAGATAATGGTACAGAATCGCTAGAGCGCGAGTCCGATTTGCACATGGCCGGTTGTTATGATTTCGTTTGATCTTTATTTTAAAACAATCAAAACTGCACGCTTTGTCCTGTATATGACAGGGTACAGGCAGGAAGAATATATTTTTTTGTACGCATTTGCCACATTTAGCAGACTAAAATATTTATTAAAAAATCTTTTCAAAAACATGCTTTCTAGACGTATTTTTTTCATGATTTTTCAAATGAAAGAATTTGATTTTACAAATCAAACTCTTTCATTTGATACTCATATTAGGTGGAAAATTATGTATATGTGATTACATTGTCATCTGAAATGGATTCGTAATGCCAATTTCGCCTCAATCGGACACTGGGAAGTTCTTCAAATTGAGCTTGTATTTTTTGACATACACTAATACATATGTTAACACAGCAAGTAAAAAAAAAAACTAAAATTATAGTGATTCAAAACTTATTTGCCTAGTTAGTCATTTTTCTATTTTACTTAAAATTTTGCTTCACACTGTTTCGTACATAACGGAATAAACATAGTTAAATTACATTTATATTTCGGTGCGCGTTGAGTGGCGGAACTCAACACCGCGCTTTGTCTTGTTTTTTTTCTTTAACAAATATTAGTATTAATATAATATCTCTTTGTCACCAGGCATACGAAAGGCGGTTCCCAAGCTGCCCCCAGATACCGGTGGTGATAGAGTGCGTGATAACGGAAGACAGTTGGTCGGCGGATGACTCCCAGCGGCACACCACTAGACGCTGCCAACTCAATGTGGACGCGCCTTATTTGCTGAAAAAGGTAAAAAAATATATATATTGCGATATTCATTTATTTTTAACGGATATATCTAGTATAAATTGATTTTAAATATTTTTCTAAGTACGGTTATTGAAATATTGGATTCTTTAAGTATATCACTTAAAAAATTAAAAATAAAAAAATATTTGTAAAAACAAAAACCCCGACTGCATCAAACTAAAAAGAAAATAAACAAGCCCAATAGTTTATTAGGATTAACAGCCGGGACCTATAAGTAATTCTTCAATCAATAAAATCTTTACCAGGAACCCCGCATAATTTAAAGAGGTCCCGGCTGTTAATCCTAATAAACTATTGGGCTTGTTTATTTTCTTTTTAGTTTGATGCAGTCGGGGTTTTTGTTTTTACAAATATTTTTTTATTTTTCATTTTTTGTTAGAATTTATTATGATAATGATAATCATGATGTACCTTTTTAAAATCCTGAAATTGAGCTCTTGAATTTGATACCCATATTGTAGTATTCGAAACGAAATTTTTTTTTTCATTAAGTCCAATGGCGTCCCACAGCCGCCATGATTATTTTTTATTAACGTCTAAGAACACTTGGGCTGCTAATACAAATCTAACGATACCTCAAACATGTAAATCCGTTCAGCGGTTCTGGAGATACGAGGTAATAAAGAATATTACATACATACAAGATACGCGCGAAAAACATAACCCTTAATATGAATAAGAGTACTAATGCGCATAAGACATTATTACTAAGTAATTCGTTAAAATGGTTTCATTCAATTTGAGAGAATTTCATTCAAAACGCAGAAATTATAGAGCAATATGCATTTTGAGGCCGTTATGGATCAGTGATACACGTGTGACAGTAAGCATGCCGGTTGTTCGATGTTACGAGTTTAATACCCACTCGGGAAAATCAATTATTTAATATTTACATTACACTTTCTCGAGGTTCCCTCTGCGTACCTTGCTGTATGCGGTATATATAAGTGAAACTAAAGTATAGAAGTAAAGAAAAAAAAACAAATAATTTTACAATGGAGCAGAATTACCGTTGAATTATTTTGATTGGCAAACATGCAAATGTCTGTATTAATATTATTACAAATTGTAATCGTCGTTTATGTGAAGGTATTGTAAATGTCCAATTGTTTTGTTAACTCATTGTTTTTTTAAAAGGCCATACGTATAACGTACGCAAATTGATTCGTTAAAGCGAAATAGCTGTGTAACGTACACACTGTAACGTACAATTTGTATATGTACATATAGCAAATTTTGAAATTTTTGGATTCGTTGTATTATATATTTTTTAATTTTTATATTTTTTAGTTTTACGCTATATCTCGCATATAGCAGGGTAGGCAGAACATATCTGTTAGGGCAACTACGACTCAACGCCGTGCCTTGTCTGCCTCTTTACCAAAACGAAGAAATGAAAATATTAAATTATCTGAAACTAAAAAAAATCATAGATACAGTTTACCTCGCCCTTGAAGACTAAACAACAGTATACTTACATATAACGTTAGACAAACTTAAAGTTCATCAAGTAGGCGGCTCACGTATGACATGTTACATTTTCCTTATTAACAAGGTAGGGACGCAAGGTAGGGCTTACGTTATTGATCAAATTAAAAATTTCAATAAATTAGTTTCATGCTGTACTGTGCATAAGGCAGGGTTGGCAGAGGCAACCTAGTGTTAATACACTCTGTTCCCCACTTTCTGCCTCACTTTTAAAGACCTTGCTTTTTCAGCGATGGAACTCAACGGTGCGTTCTTTCTTGTTAACGGAGCGCTGAGTTATTAATAATTCTCTGTAGATTCCACTTTTCGCCAACCTGGATGACAAAACGCAAATGTGCGTCTTTAAGTATACATTTCCAAACAGATTAGAGAAGAGAGTTTGTTTGGTGAAACAAAATATAAGCAAAACTACTAGTTCAAAATGTTTTTTTATTTGTTAGTCATTTATTAAGGAACAAACACAATATTACATATTGGGTTACTAAGCACTATTTATAGGTTTTTATAGGCTGTATTATATCTGGCTAAGCTGCTGAATCCGCAGGAAACGCTAATATTTAATAAATAAGATCAAAATCTTTATTTTTAACCGCCTTGTGTTAAAGGAGGTTATCAATTCGACTGTATTTTTTTTGTTTGTTACCTCAGAACTTTTGACTGGGTGAACCGATTTGGATGATCATTTTTTTTAAAGGTAGTGCTTCCCGCGTGGTCTCATTTTAATATGGTCCATTTCTGAGAATAAAACAGTTTAAGCGAGCAAAGCCTCAGGCTGTAAGTAAACAATATAAATATCTTTTGTTACAGATGATTGGTGTTGACTACATCTACTTCATCCAGAAAAACCACTTGGACCTCAAGAATAGAGTGCTGGAAATCGAAGCGACTAACGAAACTTTTGCTGCTAGAGTGTCTGTGATCGAGAAATGTAGATATTATGTGAGTAAATGATTTATTTATTTGTTTTTCAAGTAATTTTGGATAACCTGCATAACCTTAATTCGGGCAAATAGTTGACCTATTTACCAATATTAATGTAGTATAAGCGAGTAGAGTAACTAATTAACAATAGAATGTTTGTTTAGTTATTTAACGATTCATTGACTTTTATAGTGATTATTTTCTTATTTTTTTAAATCTTAGTGCTATAAATTGAGCTAAAACTACCCAACCCAATGGCATTAGCGGCTATATGAAACTGTTTTTAAAAAAATTATCGCGTGAAATTTGATCATAAAACATTTTTTGACCTGCATTTTGACCTCTGACGGATTGCTATAAAATGAAACGAAACAAAGGGTTTATGAAAAACTAACTTTTATAAATAAATTATAGCAAAATAGTCTTTTATATTTATTTTTATCTTCCCGCGATAATCAATGAAATACTTTAAATACTAATAATAACATACATTGAAAGTTTATTAATTTGAGTTGTTAATTTTCCTGATACTTTTATTTTCTGTTGTTTTGTTATGAGATATATAAAATATATATATTTTGAAGAGAATGAGTTTACTTTATTTAAGAACTGTGTTATAATCATTCTTCAGAATTTTTCAATACAATCATCACAAAAAGTATAATATACACAGCAATATATTAAAAATACACAGATTAAATTCGCTACAAATTCGGCCATTATAAGCAACCTGTCTAAATGAAACATGCGCGCAATGAGGTGAACCAACACAAAGCTTAATATAAAACAAATATTCGCTTTTGCCAAAACACCTCGCTAAAGGTCGTGACGTAGACGTCTAAGTCTGGAAAGCTTTCAAATAACTTATTCTAGGAAATCCATCTAACATACAGGATTATCCGGGTTGTTATCCATCTGGTATGTATGTATGTATGTACTTATAGTTTATCTGGCTGTCGGCAAATGTTGTTTTATTCAATGCTACGTACATTATTATAAATAGGAGTATAGTTTTTTTTTACCGACTACAGAAAAGCAAAAACGAAGGTTATGATTTCGACCGGTATATATGTATGTTCATCTGTTCCCCTGTAGCGCCTAAAACATTTTACATAATATGAAACATGAGATATCGTCGGAAGCGTTTCAATTATCTACTAGTTATAGGTTATGTAACGTCGTATTAAATTGAATGTGACGCCTTCTAGAGGACTTGTCTTAATTGTAACAGGAGGTAGTCAAAATTGGTACACGACCACGGCTGTCTACTGAAAATCACGCATCAGGTTACGCAGATGGAATCTGGTAACCTTGTGTTAAGACATTCCTTTCCCCATTTTCAATCGAATTCTTGAGGCATTGTGGGTTTAGCTGCAGAACTCAACGCTGCCTTTTGCCTCGTTACCTGAGCGATGAAAATGTTAAATACTTAATTCCCTATAGAAGTATAATATAATTAGTATTGGTATATAGAAATTTTAAGTAGTCTTTAATATTGTATAATGTTTATTTTATATTCTCATTTCCTTCACGCTTTATCTCGCCAAAACTTTTTCAATTTCAGATTTTTCTTAGAAATTATCAGCATTACTTTATATTTATAAAGCATTTAAATTAATAAATTTTCCAAATTTATTTGTGGGGGTAAATAGGTAAGCGGATGAAGACTCGTTTGATAAACGATGTTGTTAAAATTAAATTGAGGTCAAAATTAGAGTAAGAAGCATAAAGTCGGAAGCGGAGTGTCTTAACACTAGGTTCCCTCTTTATCTTGAGAAAATATTTTTAAGGGTACTTGACATTGATTAGCCTCGGCCGTCACGTAGGCTGCGAAGTTCCTTTGTAACTTTTTTATTACTACTCTATTATTGAATACCGGTTAATCCATTTTGCTCCATCTATTTTTATTTTTATTGAAAAAGCTAAAGGTTACCTTAGCTTGCATCTTAAATTTATCGGCACGTAAGTTCATCTAAAATTATCCTCTTTTATATATTTCTTTATACAACGTAACGCGATAGACGGACCAACGGTTTTCTATGGATATAGGACCTCAGTAAGTCAGTACCTATCCATCAGTCGGAAAAAATCGGATTCTTGAAATGAAAATTGGGGAATACAGCTCAACTTTTGGCTCTTCGCTCGTGATTTTTTTTCACTTTACTACTTTTTTAGTTTCTTACTGTTAGTGATTTCTTATAGTACCTTAAGTATAGTACCTTAGAAGTAAATATTCAGGCGTTTAGGATATATACTTTAGTAATGTATATAAAAGAAATAAAATACAGAACAATAAAAAACTTTCCTCTGTAAAATAAATCAGGATAAAAAAGATTTCGGTATTTATGAATCTTCCGATGAACAAAGGGGATCGTACGAGGGGACCTAAAATGCTCCTATCAATCTGCTAAATTTGGCACTTATAGGCTATGCTATGATATGACTCACCGCATCCCGTTCTGACTTCTCTATCTAACCTATGGTTAAAAAATATCTGAATGCACATTCGGGGAAATATTTATTTTAAATTGGTACTATACATACTTTTCGGCGATAAAATATACATACTTTTCGGCATATGGAAAAGAATTGTATTAATGGGAACGGGATGTTTTAACTAGATTCCTTCTCGCCTCTCCTGCTTTGTGCGGTATCCAGCGTGAAGCTGAAAAAAAAATATTATAGATTTTGTTTAAATTCATCTTTTTGCTACTAACATGTCAGATTAGCACGAAAGGCATTAACATTTTAAATATATTACCTGACTTTTGTGAAGTTTTAATCAAAGCTAGTTTTAATTAAATACGGCAAGACGCTCTTAAAAAAATTTGGCAAGAATACTTCGTTAAAAGATCTAAATTCAAAAGGATACGATAAGTTATTTAGAACTAGCTTCTTATTTTTACACTTCAAATTCATTCCTTAAAAAATAATCTATATTAGATATCTTTCCTAAAAACAGCTCGACTTTCTATTTCGTTCAATTTCTTGAACTCAATATCACTGAAAAAATCGATGAGTAAAGACGGAGTAAAGTACAACATTCGTTGTCCGGCATGATGCCGAAAATAGATGACAGTAAGAAAATATTTTCTTTTAAATTATTTAAAAAAATGTATAAAAATTGATTGGTGTTGCTATACCTCGCGCTTGTTCCCGCGCCACTTGGAAATAATTCGAGCGCTCTGACCACTAAGCTAACGTTCTTATCAGGCTTACGTTGAAATTCTCATAATTTTTTACAATTTATTTATGTTGTTGACCTCTGTAAGTTTTTTTAGCGTCTTGCTATATCAGTAGGCAGAGGGAACCTGGAAACCTATGTTAAGACACTCCATATGCCCATTTACTGTCCATTAACACACTTCCGTTCTTGACTTTCCGTTGAATTCGGGAGGCCGTAATGCTTCCAGAATGGTGAGTGGAGAATGGCGGAACTCAACGATGCGCTTTTGTCTTGTTATCAGGGCACGGAAATGAAACTATTAAATATTTCATTCCCTCGAGAGGGAGTCGAACCAAAAACCAAGCGCTTAAAGTAGCATGCTTGTGCCCCTACATCATTTTGGCTTATATTTTTTATTTTTTCGCATGTTCGCTATGTTTGTCTATTATGAATACCTACTTACTAGTCCACATACAACTCAGACTGTCTTATACTGAACATCACAAATAATTTAGAATAATCTCGAAATGTAATAGTACCTTTGCTATGGCTTCTAATTTAAGGTACTTTGCTTAGTGAGCCGTTTTGATCAGATTAACTAGATCAACTTTCGTCAAAGCCGTCACTTGTCACGCAAGGTGATGTCGTTCACACTACTATGTAGAAGTTACTTAAAACGTGACAGTTCGAATCCTAATCAGTCAATAAAATATTTAATATTTTCATTTACTCGCTCCGATAACGATGATAAATTTGAGTTGAGATTCGTCACTCAACACGCAATGCCTTCCGCGGAAAGTGAGAAACGGAAGTGTCTTCATGGGAAATGAGTGTCTTAACATTAGGTTCCCAAGGTCCCTCTCGCTACCCTTCTATGTGCGGGATACAGCACGAAGCTATAAAAATTACTTAACATTCCATGGATATCCCGTGCACATCGCGTTGCAAAGTGAGAAGCTCAGAACGGTGCACAGGACTTGCAATCCGAATGTAGGCTTCAGGCTGTACGATTTTTTTTAAACAATTTTGTCGCGCGAAATATGATAATATTTTTGACGTGTCCTTCTACCTTTGACGTACTACTCTAAAGTCTTCGAAACAATGAATTGAAATGAAGAAAAGTTAAGTGTTTTCATTAAATTATAGCAAAATAACGTTGTAAACAATAAATAATCATAGGACTATTTAAATGGTATGTACCTAATAATACTTTAGCCAATGTTCATTTGCATTTTCTCTGTTATAGTTTTGCTATAATTATATTTTTTGTTTTTTAGTTTTTATGAGTTAACGATCGTTGACGTTATCTAGAAGATATACAATAAATTGTAAACAATAAAATTAACTTGATAGTTGTGGGTTGCTTACTCGGACTAATGACATACAATATTTAAATTATTTGCATTTTTCCCCTCTCGTAAAGTAAATACGCGTCTTTAACCAAGTAAAGTTCCTTTACTTGGTTAAAGACGCAATGTTTTGACTCGTGTTTGTTTGTTTGTTGTTAATAAAGTAAGATTAATGTGTCAAAGATAAAAAATATATACAGATATGCCCGTAGGTACACATATGTATATCATTCACGCTTGATGATGTAAATATTTGGAGCATTTATCTGTATCGTGTGTTTATCTTACACTCGATAGTAAACTGTATGTTCGTAGGATGCGTCGTAACTCGTAAAACGTAACCCTGACACCGATTTAGTAGCGTAAGTGTTGATACGGCGGTATCAATGTTTTCGTTTTTGCCACTTTCTTAGCCACGGTCACGGTGATTTTAGATACAAGGTGAAGCTTATTGGCTTTATGTATTTCCGGTATTTTTTATTATTATACTGAGCTAATTTAATAGAAAAGAAGTTCGTTTCGTTTTTCAATTTTTTCCATACATCATAAGGAAAAAATGGAACCCTTATAGGATCATTTTCTTGTCTGTTTCTCAATATCATTTATCTAGAGATATCGTGGAGGTATCAAGCAGAAATTAATATCAAATATTCAAGTCTACGGTCCCTTAGAGTATAGATTTTTTTTATAAAAATACAATTTTATACATCAATCCAGACTGAGGTCAGTCGTGGCGCAGGGGCACGAAGTGTAACTGTAAAATCGACTGGTTGTGGGTTCGACCCCCACTCGAGGGAATGAAATATTTACTTAAATTTATATTTCGTCGAGTATATGTGTCGAGGTTAAGCGCGGCGTTGAGTTCCGCCATTCAACAGGCAAAGCCACCAGAAGTCGGTGGGAAGTGGGAAACGGAGTGTCTTAACACTAGGTTCCCTCTTCCTACCCTGCTGTGTGCGAGATACAGCGTGAATCAGTTAGTCACAATTTTCTTAATAGGATCCTACATTTTAAAAATTCTATTATATTGTGTTTTATTATGTAATCAATCACTCTTTTTTATAAATATTTTTTATGAATCAGTGAGTTACAATTGCTTATAATAATATAAGCAATTGTAATTCACTGATCCAATCTTTGACGCAATCATGTATCGTGTAAATATAATTTATATGAAGAATTTATTTCTCATGTGATTTATATTTCAAATATAATTCAGTAATTCGTCTAAACACGGAGAATTTTGCGATTATTCACTTTTTGAATATCATATCGCCCATTTGGTGCAACAAAGATGTATTTGCACCTTTTTAAAATATTGTACAACGCGCTATCGAAGTTTGTAAATTGTCTTTTCGTATACATTGACATATTAAACTTGTATTTTAAAAGATCAAGGAAAACTATTCAACGTTATTTATTGAAATCCTACGGCCTTGTACCAGCGACGAGTGAACCTATTATACTCTGAAGGAAACAATGATTATTGCATTCAACAATACATCTAATATCTTTACTGCAAATATAAATCCTTTTACTTTATATTAGGGTTGATTATTGAAAATATTCTTTCCACTGTCGATACTCACGACTGACATGCAAATGCTAATTAGGCCTAATCGATAAATATATGTACAACTTATCAGTAGGTTATCGTTGTTGAATACATTTATATGAGTCGGATTATTGTTGTGCTCTAAAAGGAAACTGAGCCATATTTTAGGTAGTGTGCCAAAATTATTTCAATAGATACCAACTTTTTATTATAGCTTCACGCTGTACCCCGCACGGTAAGCGAAGGATACCTACTGTTAAAGGTTAAAACACTACGTTCCCCACATTCTGTCTGTATTTTTTATATTGGACATTGATTGACCGAACTCTACGCCGCGCTTTGTCTGCAATATATTAATGAGAGCTAAGAAATGAAGATTTTTTTCACCGAGTGGAAATCGAATCCACAACTGTAGTGTATACAAGTCATAAGCTCTTCCATTGCGCCACGATGGCTTTAATTTTAACTTAACATGAAGAAAATTATTAGAAAGAAGAATTAACTTAGTTTTTTTTTACTAAACAGTAAAACTGTTATCTCTGATCTTTTCATCGAATGGAATGGACAAATATAAAAATTTTCTCTTTTGTCCCACTTGTTCAATGAATTGTTTGTTTACGCGAAGTTAGTGCTCGGTGGTCCGTTGAGTCCTATCCGAATCTTGCTGACCGAATCTAATGAAACTCAATTACTTGTAGTTCTAGTTAGTAACTATGTAAAAATATACATTATAGGTATTGTATATATTCAGGCCGTTGTGGCACAGCGTTTGACTGTATACGGGACGGTTGTGGATTTGATTCCCATTCTGGACAATGTATTATTTTTATTTTCTCGCTCTGGTAACAATAAGTTCCGTCACTCAACACGCAATGTCTCGAAAATGGGGCAATGCGTAGGGAGCGAAGTATCTTAACAGTAAATTCTCTCTACCTTTTCGGCTATATCCGTGATATAATATTGTATTACATTTTTTTAATTCTGTAACTAAAGTTATACAATAAATATTCTATATTCTATTCTTCTATACCAATGTAAAATATTTATTTAGGTACATCCCGAGAATCCGGAATGGACGTGCTTCGAGCAAAGCGCTCTGCTCGACGTCAAGAACTTCTTCGGTCTCGAGAGTACTGTGGAGAAAATAGCCATGAAACAATACGCCGCTAACATTGCTAAAGGTTTAGTATGTTTTTTTAATATACTTGTATCTGCATATCTGGCCAAATGTATTTAGACAAACTGTTCTCTACGCGCCGTTAGACCGCACCGCTGTGCTTTGTGTTGTTACCAAAAAAAAAACCGTCGCCTTTTTTGTAGACAAGAAGTGACTTGTGATAAAACTTTAAATTTATTATCTTACTATGTAACTACATTACGAAATTAAAAAAGGACATAATATCTCATAGAAGACGAAGAGTCTTGACAGTAGGTTTTCTCTGCCTACAGTTATAGGGGTAGAGGCGTAAAGCTGTAAAAAAAATCTGTTGGAAACGATTTTAACGAGTTCCAACCACGCCACAGTAGCATACATAATCTCTGTTTTTATTCTAGGAAACAATGAGGATCTAATGATAAGTCACTCGTTCCGTTCTACACTTTCCAACTGACAGAGATTTTGCACTCGAGTATTTTCCGAGTCTGTTTGAACAATGTGTGGAATCTTGCAAAGCGGCAGGAATTTTGCATCATAGTGAAGACAATGTTGATCGATAAAGCTTTTACGTCATAAAGTTCTTTAGTAAATTTGCAACCCTTTAATAACTTTAGATTTGATTCTCACTCGAGGGCGGCATTGTATTCACCCAATTTCTCGAGAATTAAGCGGTGCATGGAAAGAGGAGTGTCTTAAAACAAGGTTCCCTCTGCCTATCCTGCTATATGCAAGATACAATGTGAAACTAAAAAAAATCACTTAAAGTTGATGTACATTATCGGTTAATTGTCTAATTTCAAGAGACCATGTCAAGATCGTTAGTAAGAAGAATGTACATTAGTGTAAATAGAATACTTACACTGTAGTCTTCTTGATTTGCTCTAACATTACGAGTATGTATCATGTGTGATGTAATAACATACATTAAAATTTCATACAAAAATTTGGGATGTTGTATTTAAAACGGTGCATTTTGGTATACTGTCCTAAGTACTATAGATAAATATGTACATAGATTCGCGGCTTCTCGTCCCTTTCATCTTATGATGATTTACAACATGATTGAAATGATTTTAAACAATTATTATTTTTACTTTTATTATTAAGTAAAACAAATAGACATACATGGATCCACTTAATTATCAAAATGATCAAACTTAGCTAAAAGTCTACTTTTTCGACAGGCAAAGAACTGATCGAAGTATTTATGAAGGAGGTCCACGCCGATGGTGTAAAAGATCTTCGTCCCTGGACTTCATCAGACGCTGGGCGCAACCGCGAGTTACGAAGGGTGGTGTCAAGAGGAACTGAACCATTATCACCCAGACCTGTTGCAGAACCCAAAAAGCATTCTCAGCCAGGTATGTGCTTGTGCTTTTTTATTTTGTATGTATTGTTGTAAAGTACGTTATAGTTAGTTATTCTGTCATTAAATATATATTCTTCATGTATACAATTAGGGATGTCATAGAATTCTGTATTCGTATCCGAGGCTATCGAATATCGAAGATAAAAACTTATCCTTTGCCGTAATCGAATCCGATATAAATGTTGTGGATAACTGAAGCCGATTTAAAATAAAATAACAAGAAATTGTCGTTTACAGATTCTTTAAAAAGTAGCTTTATCTCAAATATGTAAAATTCGTAACAGAAAAAAAATATAGAAGTGTAGGCAAAAAAAAAACATAAAAAATTAACACATTCATTTCTTTTTACAAAAACCAACAAGTTTTGAGTAGCAAAACACATTTTTATTTTATTAATAAAAGTTAAATCACGGGGCCGAAACTACAATCATCGTTCAGAGCTTCAATTGCATCACGTTGAAGTTAAATTTCAAATATCAATTTGAAAAGCAAGCAAAAAATTGTATTATAACGTCTTCGAAAATGTTTATAGTATTGCCAAAGTATGCATTTATATTTAGCACATTACCTGATTCAACAGAAATACACGTTAGCTTGAATACTGATGAGCAAGAATTTTGTTATGTATAGAATTCGATCATAAAGAAGCTATATACCTTTCGGTAACTAAACGAATGTATAAATTACTTTTTTTTTGAAAACATGAAAATTAGATTGTAGCGGAATTTGAACCCGCGCCTCTTGAAAAATGTTTAGGAGGCACAAGTGTGTAGTAGTACTTTTTGAGAAAAATTATGAAGGTTCAAAATTGTTCTCAAAAAGAGAGCAAGATAGAACATAAGAATGTTAAAAATGATAAAAAAATTGCCAGAAAGTGCTGAAAATAGTATTTATGGAGGTAAACAGTGCACTAGGTTTCCTCTGCCTAGCAAAAAAGTAGCTCAAAGCTATCTAACATGGTGGAAGATCTTTTTTTTTTAGTGTAACGCTGTATCCTGCATATGGCGGGATAGGCAAAGAGAACCTGGGAATCTAGTGTTAAGACATTTCGTTCCTATCAAGACCTTTCCGTTCCCCACTTTCTGCAGAATTCTCGATGCAGTGGCGCTTTACCTCGTTGCCATCGAAGAAATAAAAATATTTAATATTTAATTAATGGAGATCAAAGACAGTTCGCGTTAAAACAGGCACCTCCTAACGTCACAATAAGGCTATATTAATTTATTAGAATCTGTAAAAGACCAAGGGCTATAAATTAAAGCTATAAAAGTTCCTACTCTTAATATTCTTTACCTAAGTATCAATCTAGACGGTGCGGCGTCTTAGATCGTAAACAATTCTGTTTGTAGACAACGAGTCTCCTTATGAGTGGTTTTTAGTAAATGGAATTTATTTTTATTTATTGAACTTTTCGTGGTCAATCGTGGCGCAGAAGCACAAGCGTGTAAACGCAACAGGTTGTGGGTTCAATTCCCACTCGAGGTAACGAAGGATATTTTTCTCCTCCTGAGGTTTCCTCGCCCTGGTAATAAGGCAAAAACGCCGCGATGAGTTCCGCCACTAAACATGAAATGCCACTAGAATTCGGCGGAAAATGGAGAACGGAGCGTCTTAATACTAGGCTCTCTTTACCTATATCCTGGATGTACCTGAATTATATTCAGGTTATACCTGAAGCTGAAAAAAATAAGCTGCATTTCACTGTCGCGACGACAGTCTCTAACAGTCTAATAATAATAACTGAATATGTCTATTTCTCAAGTATGCATCGTAACATGGTTAACGCCGTTGTGACGAGTTAGAACAGGACTCAATGTGGCCTAATATATCTTTAGGGAAAGTGTAATTATTTAAACCGCAAAAATATTTTCTTAGTTTAATTACTGTTTAAATTAAATTTCTTTCCCTAAAATTTTGTTGGTAAATGATAAAATTAATGGATGGATCCATATTCGTGAAACCTACTTATTTTTTTTTTATTTTGGCAAACCAAACTAAACTACAATTTTAAAATACATGCTCAGGTCAAAATCAAAACTTTATACATAAAAATACTTGTAATATAATCTATTTTCTTAGTATGTTAAATTTCCACCTATTCTAAAACGGACCCTTCACGTAACTTCCAAGGGTTGTTCAAACATGCGACACTGTGACCCCATTGCAATGAATATAAAGGATCTCCAAAGTAGCCCAAGATATTTACGTGTGTTGGCTGAATTAATATTTATCTTTGCGTATGTTTCAGAAGTTTCACTTGCGTTCTTAGGACTCTTCTGTTGTGCCATATATATTAGGTTTGTGTTGTTAAAACTTGTTGACACATTGTAAATATGTTTAAGAGATATAGATTATTTTATAATGTTACTAAAAGCCGTATTATTTAATTTTTTTTTTGGAATTTTCTACAATTTTTAACAAAATAGTAACCGGTGTTCTTATGCTCATTTTCACAAGTGTTTTTTTCAACTTGGTTTTTATTGTATGTACAATAGATTAGAAATATTAAGTGTATAAATAACGAATTATTTTAGCTGCTTAAATATAAAAAGAGGGTCACCGTGCGACTGTAAACGCTACGGTTATAAGTTTGATTCCCATTCTGGAAAATAAAATATATAATATATTCTTTTCCTTGCTCTGGTAATGAGATATAACGCGGCATTGAGTTCCGCCACTTAATACGCAATGCGTAAATCGAAAATTCGGCGAAAAATGAGGAACGGAAATGTTTTATTACAATAAATATTTTATATTTATTGGCGTGTCTGTACACTAGAATCCCAGGTTCACTTTGCGTATTCTATGTACAGTATACAGCGTGATGTTAAAAAAATGTTCCCTATGTATATTTTTAATAAATTTTATTAAATACCACAAACAACGCTTGCCTCTGACAAGTCGTTTGACTTGTGCAAATTAGTTTACGAAACTCCCAAAACATTTAATAGGGAAAAATAAATTTATTCCCTGAATTCCAGACTGCTTTCCCCATAATTCAATAAAGAGGCGGTGCTTTCGTCCTCGTCACCGCGCGCCTCTGTGAGGTCGCCGTGGACTCGCCGAATAATATTTACTTTTGTACTGTGTGTCGTTATGCTTTTGGGAAAATGTACTTTAATGAAATATTATTATATTACAGTAGATTTCCCAAAAGGAATGTAGATGTAAAATATTTTGACGTTTTGTCGTACTGGTCACTTCAATCAAAAATTTCTCCTCTTTGGCTAGGAAAGTAATTTATATAGCTATTAACACATGTATTTATGTTTCAATACCCGTAATTCATTTGTTTTTTTCTTCTATTTTTTTCTGTTTGCGTCACTGAGTTTACTAAATGGAAAACTTGAAATATCGCGTTATTTACGCGTAAGAGTTCCACCGTGGCACCAGTGCTGAAAACTGCTCGAAAGGCTCTTGATGCAAGGCCATCCACGGGTATTGTGCTTCTGAGACCTAAGTTGATAATGAGGAATAGAAGGATATTGTGGCAGTGGATCTATCACAAACCTCGTCCGAGCTAGCTGCAGATTGCGGTGCTATTGATAAAACTATTTTAACCACTTGAAGCAAATTGAGAAGTTTAAAAAGTTTAAAAGGTGGCTATTTCACGAAATGAGTAAACCGGCCTACAACTAAACTACATGACTTAACCGGCACAATAATGAAGAGTTCTTAAATCAAACCATTAAATGTGATGAAAAGTGCATTCTCTACGATAATCGGAAGCGTTCATCGGATCGGAATCGTGTCGGTTGTTTTAATTTTCTCAAATCTGGCCAGATGATTACGTTAAAAATCTATTGTCAGCAAATGCAAATCATGATAGAAAAGTTAGTAGCTAAACAACCAAAGCTGGTCAATAGTCCTACGCCACTTCTGCTTCACGACAACACTAGACCACACACTGCATAACAGACGGCTACCAAATTAGAAGAGCCTCAATTGGTCATCCACCGTATTCCCCGAACCTTGCTCAAACAGATTGCCATTTTCTCGAAATTTGGATAACTTCTTGCAATGGAAAAATACAACTCCGTTGGGGAAACCAATCTGCCATCAAGGATTTTATTGATTCCCATCCGGATGGTTTTTTTAGTAAAGGGATCAATAAACTGCCTATAAATAAATATATTATATCTAAAAATATTCTACTCCTTCGGTCCTCCCATATCAAACGCCAATTTTATATGTAAGGACTTAATATAATTGGGTTCTGCCACTAATCATTTATATTATGTTGAATGGCAGAACCAAATATGACGTTTCCCTCGCCAAAATTCATAAAAACTATATATACTCAAGTATTTCTTTCTTTCTGTACGTAGATTTAAGAAACCGATTAAAATATGAAACGTTATCTTCTCATCGTGCTGTTAGATGCCAAATTTCAACTTTAGTAAGTTCAATAGTTTGGTGCGTGCGTTTGTGCCCGTTCTGTGTACTCATATGTTTAAATAATACTCTTCTTCAGCATTCACTACATGTATTTTTAAAAAAATATGTTTCTTAGGAAAGAAAAATAAAGATTAATCTTTTATTAAATACCTAAATATCACGTTATGTAAAGGTACTGTGGTATAAATATTCATACGTGCTAGGTTTCAGTGCCAGCATCCTGCGATCTCAGCTCAAAAACTGCCTCATTTTGTTTATCTGGCTGGATCACAGCCAGCGAGATTACAGGGACGAAGATTTATGCCTCTCGAAGATCTTTACGTAATAGTGTTACTGGAATTGTTCCATTTATGCCCATTATACATTATATTAAATTTGAACATGTTCAAAATATTGATGATTGAAATATTGATATTTTAGGTAACTGTTTTTAGTCCAAAATGAATGTCGGTTGCTTATAGGATTTAAATAAGATTAATTTTACAACGTATATTTTTATCTCTTGCTGCTGCTATTTTTGCATATGATTCCCAATTTTCCAATACATAAACATAGCAGTTCAGGCAGAGGGGAAGTGGAAACCGCTTAATATGAGCCCGAAATGTCTTATAACTAGTAGGTAATCTTGCCCCATTAAGATACTTCCATTCCCCACTTTCCGCCTAATTCTTGAGGTTTTACATGTTCAGTTGCAAATAAAAATAATAAATATTTAATTTCCTCGAGTTGAACCCACAACCTATCACGTTTACTGTTTTTTTTAATCTTACTTTTTTATTTTTTTTTATTTCATCTCTTTACCATGTATTTATCAGAGTTTAAAGTATTCTCATTATGTGAAAATGCAAAATACGTTAAAAAAGGCATATTTTTTAAATGCATATAATTCTGTAGAAATGTTGTATATTTATTAATTTTATATCCAACTTTTTGTCACATTGACGATGTAAAATATTTAAAAAAAAGTAGAGCAAATTTTTATTATGTGATATTTTTATGATTATTAATATAAATTTATAGCGCAGTGAAACAACGTCTGATTCTAAATAACACGGTTCTAAGTTCGATTTCTATTCGGGAGAATTAATTGTTTTCATACTTCGCTCTGGTACTCAAACTCGACATACACTATCTCGAAAATTGAGGGGAAAATGGAAAACGGAGCGTCCTGACACTAGGTTTCCCCTGGCTGTCCTGCTGCAAGATACAGCGTGAAGCTATTTCATCTCTTTTTAGACGATATAAAAAAAAAAACTAATATATAAAAAGCTAAGCTTAAAATCTAAAATTTGCCAAAATTTTAAATGCGCCCCTAAAAATGAAATTTTCTCGTTTACAAAATTAACCTAAAATTGCCATTACCGCTAAGCTCAAACGTGTAATATTCAGTCGAGGTATACATTATTCAACCGCCTCCGCGCCAGCCTAATCTCCTTATGTGTGCCAACGGGCGTTTAACGAGACTTTTTTTACTTGTTTTGTGTTTTTTGTTATGTTTGTTTCGTAAGTACATTATTGTATCAAATTTCCCTGCCCCGGTAGACACAATACGGCGTTGAGTTCCCCAACTCACATCGCAATGTCTCGTAGAATTAGGCAAAACGTGGGGATTGAAGTGTCATAACCAGCCAGATTTTTTCCGCATAACAGGGTAGGATTAGATAGAGAGCCGAGTAATAAAACACTCTGTTCTCCGCTTATAGTATTCACAACTTATTAATAGTTATTTATTTCTTATTAACCCTATTCTATACAGTTAGTTATTGTCGTCGTAGAGTCGTGAAAATGTATACTTGCGATGTAACTTCGAATCCAACTTGAGGCATTCGTTTAAAAATTAAATATTTGTCGTTCTTTCGTGTATACTATTTGTGTATGTAGTATTTGCTATTAAACTAACATTTTTACAGTTATTAACATTAAGGCTAGTCGTAGCGCAGTAGCTCAATTTTTGTTTGTAAACGACTGGTTGTAGATTCGATCCCCACTTGAGAAAATGAAATATTTATTTAAATGTATATTTCCATTTCTTTTGGTACCGAGGCAAAGCGCGGCGTTAAGTTCCGCCACTCAACGCGCAATGCTTCCAGAATTCAGCGGAAGGTGGGGAACAGAGTGTGTTAACCCTAGGTTCCCTCTGCCTTGATGAGTGTACAGGATACAAAATGAAGCTGATTTAGATTTTTTTAAATATAAATTTTAACTCAAATTTAAAATAATCACAACGCCTTATTTAACTTATTGTTGAAATGAAGTAATATTAACATAATGTATTTAGATTAGTTAGTTTATAGCAGTGAAAGTAAAATTTAATTATTGCATCCGCTTTAAATAGTAAATTAACATAGCTTTGAAAAATAATGTTAATATATAAACGTTTTGTTTTATTTATTTTTTTATTTGAAGCATATCGATGTGTTTCCCGACCAACAAGCATCGTGCGTAAGGAACGGTATTTCTTGACATTATGTTCCCTTTCCTACCCTGCCATACGCAGGATTCAGCGTAAAGATTTCAAAATGAAAATCTTAGAGATACAATTTCTTTTTAATAACTATTATATATATTTTAATTTAGAAGTGAAAAATGTAAAAATGTTTGATTGCTTAGTAAAATGTTTAGATCGTATATGGTAGGGTTCAAGTCCTGCTACATTTAGGACCTTAAGAAAATAGTGAATTTCCTTAATCCTCATTTCCACTCGTATCCCTCTTTAATATTTCTATCCTTTCCTATCCTAATCCTGTCCTTCTTACAGGTACTTCTAAAAGCGGTGGCTCGAGCAATCTTGCTTTGAGACGAAACTCTTCCCAAAAGTTGATTAAAAGTCGTAGTAAGTCAGCCCTATCAAATAGGGAAATGGATTCCAGCCGACTTTTGAATCAAAAGAGGTCAGAGTCTACAGGACCCAGCGACAGGAAAAAATGGGACCTTAATATTTCTAAAAGTAAACAGCAAGTGAACGATTCATCCCCGAAAAAAAAGTTAAACGACAAAAATTTTCTTTTCGGTAGTAAGTCTGTAACGAGATTTTACAACGATATGCAAAGTAAAAGTGGTATCTGGTCCAAAACGAAGGATGATAAAAAGAAGAAGGTGGTCCTCAGTAACATGGACTTGAAAATAAGAGACAATAATGATAATAGAGACAATGAATGTTTTAAATCCTGTACTTGTAGTTCGAGGTCCAGTGCGGCTGAGTTTGTTACGAGGTGGGATCATTTAGTCGTAATGCTAGTTTGTGCGATCATACTAGGGCTCCTCTTGTCCACGCCGCTGTCGGTCCTCTTTCGGAGAGCACATTAAACATATTTAAGGATAACTTGGATGATTAATATACTTTTTGTTTATTGTTTTTGTGTTATATTTTATTTTTTTTATGTTTATTTTATTAATTTATGTTTTAGAAAAGCCCATGATCGTTACACAATTAGGGTAGGTAGTAAGTTCCAGTGTCCGATTTACGGTTTCTAAGTTCGCGATATTGCAAGAGGCGAGAACGAGAAAATAAAAATAATTCATTCCATCTATTGTGAAACGAATCGACAACCATCGCGTTTAAAGTCTCGCAGATAGATGCTGTCTTGCTGCGCTACTATAAACAAATTTTCCTCTTGTCTAAATTGATCGAAAGACCGAAAAGTTAGTCATACTCATACATCACTATGAATTATAATAAAGGAATATTTTTTAATATTTTTATTTCGTCGCATTTTGAGTTCCGCTACACAAAACGCAATGCCTCCAGAATTGAGGGAAATGTGGAACGTAACAAGGTACAAAGTGTCTCAATACTAGTTCCCAGGTTCCCTCTGCCCTGCTGTAAGTGGGTTATAACGTTTAGCTAAAAAAATTAAATAATCCCTTATCATCATCATCATCCCCCATCATCTTTTGTAAAAACTTTTATTTGTCGTAATTTTATTATAATCCAATATAAGGAAGGACCTGTAGAGAATAGTTATATCTGTATAAATAACAAAAGACACAAAAAGTTAACCTTGAAAAGGAATTGTTTACTTGTCGGTACTTGACGATTGAAGTAATAAATAATTTGTATTTGTATGAAAGATACAAGTAAATTTTTTTTTATGGAAAAGTTAACGTTGTGAAATTAAGTTCCATTTTCATTTTATTATTTTTTTTCTTTATTCTGTATCCCCCCACATTGCGGTAGGCAGAGGGAACCTCGGAACCTAAGGTTAAGACACTTTGTTGTCAATTACCATTAATACATTTCCGTTGTCCTAATATCCGCCGAATTCTGGAGGCATTATGTGTTGAGTTGCTCAACTCAATGCCGCGCTTTGCCTGGTTACCAGAGCAAGAAAAATTAAAATATTAAATATTTTATTTCCTGGGAATCGAACCTACTTGTTGCGATTACTGTCACTGGCTTGTGCCCCTGTGCCACGAATGGACACGATAGGCCTCAATTATATGCTACATATATATAAAACATACCATTACATTATATATAATATATGTACCTATATAATGTATTTGATTTTGTGTAGGAATGTACCGTAGCTCCGTGTGTGGGCGCTACGGCTTTGACTAACGTGTTGGAGCTATTGCTTCCTTTATTAGAATTGCTTGCCAAGTATTTTTGCTGTTTTTGTGGTAATATTTAAATATTTTTGCTTTCACAATAGGTTGGCAAAAGCTTGTATTGTCAAATTTTGTGTAGGCTCTTTTGTCTATGGAAGAGGAAAACAAAGTAATTTCAGGAATTAAGTTTTATTTTGCATAACTTATCTATGTCTTGTAATCAGAGCAAGAAAATGTGAAATAAATTGTTCTCTCGAGTGAGAAATGAACCTACAACTGTCGTTTAAAGTAGTCACACGCTTTGCTGATGCTCAACGACAGCTCCAGCAAGAAATATATTATATATCTGTAGGAATTTAAAAAATGCATAATATTGATTAGGAGTGAATTTTCAGTATATGAAGTAATGTATTGTAGTGCCGCGTGGTCAAATCAATAATTAAGAATTTTTGTGGTGTGAGAAACAATTTGTGCAGGGCATGTGATAGAGTCTAAGAGTCTCAGGTCAATCTGATCGCAAGTAAAGTGAGTTTCATCGAACCAATTCACGTGATATAGTTATATAGTGTTCCTTGGCAAAAGGACTATCCCAAACAAAACGAATTTACTTTTTTAGAAAACGTATAAAAATTTGAACGTAGCGAGAAAATTTCTCAATTTGCGTAAGTTCTTGAGATTAGCACATACAATCAAACAAATTCTTCATCTTTATAATATTAGTATAATTTACACACGTGTAGTGAATATTATTACATTCCACTATCTATCATTCGGAGTACATTTAGGTGATTTCAGAGTGACCGTAATTGATCTTTATATTATATGCATAGTAGTTCCACATAATTATGATAAGATATTATGAGAAAATGACGGAAAATGATAATCATTGAAATATTTTCCTATGTTCATTATCTTAGTAGATTCTCCAATAAGGTACACAATACATTTAGGAATAAATCATTCCGTTCTCCATTTTTCGGCCATTTTGTTGTACCTATTGTATTTTATCAAGATAGACTGTGAGGAACGGGATCTTATTACTTAAACCCCACTGTCCGTCGTCCGTTCGTCACCAGGCTCTATTTCGTGAACAGTGATAGACAGTTGAAATTTTCATAGGTGATATATTTCTGTTGTCACTATAAGTAATTAAAATAATTAGAAGAGGCTCCTATACAACAAACGTGATTTTTTGCCATTTTTATAGAAAATAGTATAATAATAGTAAACCGTGAGCGAGTGCGGCTTGTAATTTTTTTTTTAAATAAATTTAGTTAACTAGAGTTACTTAAAAATGTTATCGATAGGTTTATACTTAGAAATATTATCTATATTCTTAGAGTCTTTGCCGCGGTTACGGTCGGCATATATCAATTAGTTGTCTACTTTTTACTATAGATAAACATTTTGCGGTGCGATACGAATAGTTGCCACACTTTTCTTTTTACTAATAAAACATATTTGTTCACAATAATGCCCCTAGGAGGACTAACCGTAGAAAGAACTATGGCAACCATTATTTTTCCAACTCCTTAATTTTCTTTCAAATGATGTGCGATTTACATAAAAACATACGAGTGCAATTTTCTCCAAAAACGCATTACGAAAAAATTTAATAAAAAATGATTGCGGCAGGATTTTTCTAGACAACCCTAGTGTAATCTATTCTACTATCATGTATCATTCTTGAATATAAGTTTCATTAGAAAAACAGATACCTGCATATTTAAGCAATGAGATCTTAGGCCATAAGAAATGAATTCAGGTTTATGTTCGATTATCAGAAACAATGGTTTCTGAAAGTTGAATACTCGTTCGCAAGAACGACTTCAATTCTAATTACAAAGAATACCTAAGATTTCTCTTAAATAATTCCAGTATAATCTTCGCTCGTTCTAATTCTACGTTATCTTGTGCCCTTGGCAATTAATGTACAGTACGGTCGACGAGTCGTGGCCCTCCTGAAGTTAAACTTTCTGAACTTTTGCGCATTGAACAAAATAATGAAAAGTAAGGAAAATGATATAATCAAATCTGCTGCGCCTTCAGCAGCTACAGGAAGGCCACGACTCACCGGCCGTACTGCACTTGGATGTTAAGGTAGTCATGGAGACGGGGTGTCGTGGAAACTTATTAAGCGATATGTCTACCTGCCTACTTTAGAGCTTTAGGCGAGGCTTTAGATTGTTAAATTTAATTTAATAATGTCTAAGTAAACATAAGGTAGCAAAGTGACACAATATAGCACAGGTAGATAAGTATTAATAATAATAAAATAATTTTTATTATTATTATTTTAGACATCATTCGTTCTTCAAAAAAAAAAATATTAATAGTATGTTTTTGGTCAACAACATGATTTTTTGAAGCTGTCGTGGCGCAAAGATAAGCTACTGTAAACGCGGCGGTTGTGGGTTCAATTCCCAGGAAGGGAATAAATGGGGAAATGAAAATAGCTCTGGTAATAAAGCAAAAGCGCGGCGTTGAGTTCCGCCACTCATCACGCAATGCCTCATGATTTCCTTGGAAAGTGGGGAACGGCAGTGTGTGAACGGGGAACTGAGAGTTTAACACTAGGTATCCACTGTCTACCTTGCTATTTGCGGGATACAGCGTGCTAAACTAAAAAAATATAATTAGAAAGAGTCACAGTACCAAATATATTTCGTTTAATTATAAGCCTTGTATGCTATAGCACTGTCCAGGGAGACATTAGCAGTGAAATATTGCTGTAGGTGAGGTCAAAGGACCGAGTAATTATCTTTGGGAGTAAAAAAAATAAAACTAAATTCACCGTTAGGAATTGAGTTCTATTTACGTCTGCATAGCTTATGTATGTGTATTTTTGAAATTACCACAGTATTGGTCTCGAAGCAATGTCTCGAAAAATGCGCGGTGCTTCGGAAATAGAGTGTTCCTTTTTGCTTATCATGCTTTGCGGGAAAAGATGTGAAGCTATCAATTGTCACCTTTAAATATATAATATATATATTTTTAGATACACTTTGTATTATATACATTTCCATTAGGACACTTCCGTTCCCCACTTTCCGCTGAATTCTTGAAGCATTGCGTGTTGAGTTTTGGAACTGAACGCCGCGCTTTGCCTTATTACCAAAGCGAGAAAATTATAATGTTTCATTATAATATTTCATTTCTCTGAGTGGGAATGGAATTCACAACCGCCTCCTTAACATTCGCTCACTTGTGCCCCTGCGCCACGACGGCTTTAAGTAATTAATCAATCACTTATTAAATAACAAAATTGACATCAAAACTTATATTCATTCAAAAAGACAAAGCTCAAAATTCATAAAAGCAATATTAACATATTTCTACTTAGTCTATTGTTCTACTTTGCAAAGGTTCCCACGCACGACGCGAACACGTGTGACGTCACGCGGACACTTGCTCTTGACATTGACGTCACATAGAATAAAACAGTCCAATCAATATTTAGCTGGTGATAATAATTATAGAAAATTTTTGTATTAAAATACCTTTAAGGTGAATTTATAAATATATTATATATTTTTTAATTAGTTGTGACAATAGGTGCATCTTTTTAAACCAACGATTTTATGGGGAGAAAAAAAAACCATAAAAAACGTAAATAAAATATTGTAATAATATATTGTATTGTGTATTTATTATATTGTAATATTGTTAAATCTGTACAAAACAAAATTGTATCAGTTGTTATCATTTGTTTATAGATTATTTTATGAATATTTTATGAATATTTTTGTACTCTTGAGCTCTGAGCAGACTTGGAACTTGCGTTCATAGTACAGACTTCCGGCACGTTACAATGCATTAACATTCGCCTATTCCACTATTCGAGTGCTGTAATTATTTTGCCATATTGAGGTTAATCAAATACGAATTTCTATATAATTTGGTAACCTTATTTTTTTTAGTTTCACGCTGTATTCCGCACATAACAAGGTAGCCATAGGGAATCGAGAACCTGGGAACTTACTACTTACATACTGTTCCCATTAAGACACTTCCGTTTCTCTTTTTCCGCTGAATTCTGGTGGCATTGCGTATAGAACTCTACTTGGTAGAACTTAACACACGCTTTTGCCTCTACTCCTTGACTGGCGTCAATTAGTTACGTATACATACATTAATCAAATCAATAGCTATTTGCTATTTGTAGCTCCATCCTCCACCTCCCGCCGTTCCGGACATGGCGTGTTGGGTGGCGGTCCCCAACGCCGCAGTCGTCGCCACTTGACACACCAGCGGGGACGCACTGGTGCTCGTTGCCTTGGGGGGACGCCCTATCAGTGCGCTCTTGCGAGTTGCACGTGGCGGATGGAACGTTGCAGCCCTCGTATGGGCTGGCAGGGGTCGCTACGTGCAAGCCAACCATCTTGGACCCCCAAGAAGAAGAATGAAAGAAAGACGAATGCGGTGGAGATGCGATCTCTTCGTAGGATATGCGGAGCCAGCAACTGATCGAACCCGCAATGTAGAGATACACAGAATGTCAGGTACTAGCGAGGATGTCACGGTGAGAATTAAGAAGAACGTGCTCGGCCGGTCTGGGCACGTCGAACGAATGCGTGATGAAAGAATAGCAAAAAAAAATATGATGGAAAAGTGAATGGTAAGAGAGATAGGTGAAGACCTCGATTGACCTTCGAAAACACAGTATCAAAGATACTGGAGGAAAGTTACGTAAAACGTATGAGGACCCCCCGGAGGGCATGTATGAAGAGGTTGATGTCAGTGGACGAGGCGAAAGAGGTATGTAGATCCGTTCTCTCTGACTGCCCCGCTAGGGATAAAGCGTAAAGCTAAGTTAAGTTAATCAAATCAAAGCACAATATCGCCACAGCAAGTTAATAGAGATATTATTGTTATCGTTAAACAACACAAGTTAATCTTTAGTTACATTTAATATTAGTTAAAACTGTAATTAACGTCTCTGAGTACGGCTATTCGGCATTCCTAACTGAAATTCAGCGTTGATTTGTATTTCGTACGACACGTAATAGTTATGTGATATTAAACACGGAAAGTATTATAATTCCACGTTACATATGCCTTATGTAAACTTAATAATGTCGATTGTATTGCTTGTTGTTAGTGGTTAGTGCCATGCAGCGATGTCGTGGAGATCGATAGCGTGAAATGAAAAATAAGCAGTTTCACGCTGTATCCCGCATTTATATATAGTAGCGTAGGTAGATGGAACTCAGTGATGAGACACTCCGTTTATCACGGCCCGGCATTTTCGAGACATCGCATGCAGTGGCTGAACTCAACGCCGTGTTTTGTTTACTTACCAGAGCTACAAAATAATTAATTATCTCCAATAGAAGTAGAACTCACATGTAACGCGCTTACCGTCAGCAGCTGCACCATTACGCTACGACGGTTTCGTTTTATTTTTAATCAATAATCAACAAAAGCTAATTATTATTATTATTAATTATATAAGAACAATGTACATAGACTGAGGCTCCGAAGTTTGAGGTCGCTACCAGTGACCCCGATCCCGGGCCGCCCTTGACCCAGCTTGCATGCGCAAAGTTCTACATAATCCCCGGTGCTGGTGATAAATAGAACCTTGTCGGACTAATGGTGCACCAGACACTTGATTTATCGATATCCTGCATTTAAAACTTAAAATCGATTTTTGCATCTAATGTAATGCGATTATGTTTTAATAATTATAATTGATTTATATATCTAATGTAATGTGATTATATTTTAGCTGACTTTAAAAATAGTGATTTATCGACTTGACATGTGTGTATGTATGTGAAATTGTTGGAATAATATATAATCTTTTTAGTAATAATTTATATATCATCATTTATGATTTTAATTGGGATTCCCCATTCCAACTTAGGGAACAGTCTAAGTAAATTTTAGTCGCTTATGAAATTTTTTGGTGATTAAACGAACATAATATACAATATTCTACTATACAAGATACAGATATTTTAAGCAACTTTCATTATTGTTATTCTATATTTGTGGTGAATTGACTATAATGTAAACTAAGACTAACTAAAACGAGCCATTATGTGTACGGTGGCGGAATTCAACGCAGCTCTTTTTGCCCGGTTACCTGAGCAAGAAGAAATTGAAAATATTAAATTAGTCATTCCCACGAGTGGGAACCGAAACCACAACCGTTTACAGTCACAGGTTACACACTTGGGCCACTGAGCCTTAGGATAAAAAATATTATGTTTTTAGCTACGTTGAGGAAATCTAATTTTAAGAGAATCCGCCCCACACAACGTCCAATTTTAACGTGTCGAGTGGCGAAACTTAACACAGCGGTTTGTCTTGTTTCAAGAGCGTGGAAACTATGCTCCTAGAAGTTTTTTTACCGTTTTTGCTGTAATATAGAAATTGCCAATCGGCTTTTTCATTAGAAATAGAATTTTATTAGAAGAGAGGACGTGGCGAATTATCCTCAATGTGATTTAGGTCAGATTCGAATTGACGCCCTCGGCGGGATCGGGGTCGCTGGGGTACCTGGTGTTTATTGCTGAAATCGATTTTGTTAAAAGAAGTTTTAATTTTGCGACATTTTGAATTTGAAGACATTAGATGAATATATTTTAATTATATGAAGTTATCAGCTTCACGCTATATCGCACACACAGCAGAGTAGGCAGAGGAAACGTAGTTATAAGACACTCCGTTCCCCACTTCTGCCGAATTCTGGAGGCATTCCATGTTGAGTGGCAGAATACAACGCCGCGCTTTTCCTTGACACCAGAGCGAAGAAATGAAAATATAAATTTAAATAAATATTTTATCTCCTCGAGTGGGGTCGAACCCACAACCAGTCGGTTTTACAGTTACACTTTGTGCCCCTGCGCCACGACTGCCCTCAATATGAAGAAATACAAGTTATGTACGAAGAAATACAAGTTTCACGCTTTTTACCATGTACCGAGTAGGCTGTTGAGACACTCAGTTTTCAAGACATTGCGTGTTGAGTGGTAGAACTCAACGCTGCGCTTTATCAACCAGAGTGGGGAAATAAAGATAATTTAAATAAAATCATTTCTTCGAGCGGGTATTGAACTCACGTCTATCACGACAGTCAAAAGCTTTCCCACTACCCTACTACGTCGTAAGTTCTCGCTCAAGAGAATGAATTACTTTCATTTCCTCGCTCTGGCAACAAGATAAAACGCGGCGTTGAGTTTCGCTACTCAACACGCAATGCCTCCAGAATTAGGTGGAAAATGGGAAACGGAAGTGTCTTAATGGGTACGAAGTGTTTTAACACTAGGTTCCCAGGTTTCCTTGCCCTCCCCTGCCATGTGCGGGATACAGCGTGAACCTAACTTTAACCAAATATGAAAATTTTAGCGGAAATTGGTATATCAACATACACTCTAAATCAGGTCACATACACAACACATCTCGAACTAATCTGAGGTCGTTCTGTATAGATAATGTTATTTCATATTTATAAACATTTGGATTTTATGAATGAAAATACGGAATAATAATATGAATACATCTACCATATACCTACACTAGTACCTACAGCCCGCGATTTTGATTGCGTAGACTTTAAGACGTAAAATGGGAAACTTCGTTTTCTAGATTTCCCATTTTACGTCTAAATCTCGTATTGCTCCCCTACTCTCACTAAGCTACCGTGCGTGCCTGTGCGTTGTGCGTAACAGTTTTTGGTAAAGTAATTCTTTTTGATATTTTGTATTGATTTTTTTACTAAGTGCTATACACTAAATAATTTGGCTTTTTTTATTACTTCTGTGGTTTTTACACTTTATTCTAATTGACGGCAAAGGTATAGATTTTTTAAACAAAATTTAAATACATCAGCTTTTCACTGTATCTCGCATATAGCAGAAGAGGCGGAGGAAACCTAGAGTTGAGGCACTCGGTTCCTCACTTAACACTATTCTCCGATTTACATACCTTTATATACATATAACCCATCTAACTACATATCTCACGTTTGTGAAACCTTTTATTAGCTTTTGTAGGTGTTTTGATGTAAACAAAAAGGTCTTATAAGCTTCCACTTACTTTTATGTCAAGAAAAACAATAAATTTTTAAGAAGTCAAAAGTTTTCGGAGCAATAGCGATAATAAATTACAAACTAGATTCCGGCTTACGAAACTCAAGAGATCTGTCTGGTTTGACTTCAGTCAAGGCTGTGACTTGATTTATTAAATAAAACCTACATTTCATCTTTTTTTTTTTAAACTTCAAACATAATTTCAAAATAGAGATATTGTTTTAAAATATTCCTACAGAGATGTTGACAACATAAATAATTTGTAGATTGACAAGATTATAAGATTTAGTGGTTGAATGGTTTCAAAGAAGGTTTTTCTTTAAAAATATATTTATCTTAAAATTTTCTGGTTACAAACAGTTATTTTTATTTTGGATATCCGATAGTTTCGATTATAATTACGGAGCTCTATAAAATCTTTGTTTAAGATTACCGGTGAAATGAAATAATAGAGTATTTTTTGTAGTTTTAAACTATCCTATTAATAATTTATATATTATAGATGTTTATATCATTTTCGCGCAAAAGCTACTGAACAAATTAATATATAACCTAACAGGAATATAGCTTATAGGTCAGAATAACACATAGGCCAAAATTCATAAAAGATCTCGTATAATTTTCTATATTATAACAACAGTTAAGCGGGCAAAATTGTAGTTGAGTCTTGAATAATTTTATAATTATTCATATTGTTTTCTTCTTTGCAGATCAATATACATTGGATAGTGAATACATTAAGCGTTACTTGGGCGAGCTCACGCCGATTCAAGAATCTCGGTTGTTGCAATTAAGAAAATGGATCGCCGATCTCCAGAAGGGAAAAGTAAGTAATGCAAAATAATCGGTTATAAGTTTTTTCTTTTTATTTCAGCTTTACGCTGCCCTCATAACCTAGAAGGGTAGGCAGAGAGAGAGAGAGATTGCACTCCGCTCCCCAATTTCCTCCAAATACCGTGCTTTGCCTCGACACCAGAGCGAAGAAAAGAAAATATACATTTAAATAAATATTACATTTCCTCGGGTGGGGATTGAACTTACAACCACTTTGTGCTCCTGCGCCACCAAATTGGCTTTTAAATATATGACCCTCAATTCGAGTGTTCGAGTTGTTGTTTTTCTTGACATAAAAGTAAATAGAAAACGTATAAAAATTTGCGCGGGTTCGAGTCCCGCTACGTTCAAATTTTTATACGTTTTCTAAGTAAGTATTTTTCTTTCCTAAGTGTGGAATAACACTTTAAAAAATGTTTAAAAATATATATTATTATTTTGCTACTTAAGCTACGTAACGCTGCCAAGTTCCATGATGACATCTAACTTAATAACAAGTCAACATAAAGAAAGCCCGTTAAAAAAATTATTATATCAATAAAACCATAATAATATATAACAATCGTAATATTTATGAAATTAAAATATACATAACAATCACAACTTAAATCGGTAATAACTGCATTTATATTATAAACTGTATTCCTATTTCCTTTGAGAAGTTTAAGTTAGTAAATATTCTTAGGGGCCGTCGTCGCCCGGTGGACCGAACTGTAAACGCGACGGTTGTTGGTTCAATTCCCACTGATTTGCTATGAGAACAAGATAAAGGGCGGCGTTGAGTTCCGCCAGCCAATACCCAATGCCTCGAAAGTTCGGCAAAAAGTGGAAGTCGGAGTGTCTTTACCCTAAATGTGCTTTATATCCGTAATATTCGGATTACAGTGTAAACCTAAAAACATATTATTTTTAATTCTATTCATTCACATTATAATTTTGTTAATCTAAGATAAACTTTACACGAGTATATAGGTACGGCAACTTTCCTGAAACATCAGCCGTAATTTAATTAAATCAAGTATATTACTTTTTGGACTAATCCTCTTAGCAATTCCTCTTTGAGGGTTATTTCGAGAACGAGAACTTGGCATCATCTGTTACTTAAGATGTTAGTTTTAAACTTATGTCAGATATTTAGGTAATTATCAAAATAATAAAAAATACCGGCGCAGTGGCATAATCGTGACTGTAAACGCGACAGTTGTGGGTTTGATTCCCACTTGGGAAACTTTATTATTATTTATTAATATTAATTATATCTTTGCTCTGGTAATAAGGTAAAAAGTTCCGCCACATAACACGCAATACCTCCAAATTCGGCAGATAGTGAGGAACGGAGTGTCTTAACACCCACTTCAGCTAGCAGGTACCCTCTGGCTACCTGCTAGCTAAAAAAAATAAATAAAAAATGACTATTTAGTTGTATTATTAAAGTTAGCAATAGTTGTAAAAACTATATTTTTCTATTTTTCTTTTTAATCTTACAGAGACTCCGACAAAGAAAGATAATTTCGATTCGCTTCATTAATGATATATTATTTCACTGTCCACTTAATATTTTTGCACCCCCAAAAATAAGATTTGAAGTCACATCCAAAGTGTATAAGATGAGCATGTCCCCTTACCCCATTTAGCTTATAACCTCACACTCTTCGATCTTATGCAACTTAAGGATTAATTGATGTTGATAGGCTGACGACACTGGACCCGTGGAACGTTTAAGTTTAAGTTTGTAGTGACAATTTTAACGAGAAAACGATATCCATAGCGATATATGTTCAAAGCCCGGTTCGCACTTGGCCGATTAAAAATGGTTATGCCCACAACTTTTGTGGGCTGGATTCTGCTCTGATCGTCATTAATGCCAAGACAAAGTCAATTAATTTAAATTTTAATAAAAAAAAAACTTTTAGAATAACATTCGGAATTTGGATGGAAATACATAAAGCTTTGATGATTGAACTCGCTTTGTTGTTTAATATCGAGCGTCGCTTCGGTCTTCAACACTTGTTTTAAAATACTCGACCCTTACTGACATTCCTCCTTTCTATCCCCGGACGGGAGTGTACCGGCGTGGGTGTTCTTTTATATTTGAGTTGCTTTGGAAAAAAGACCGCAATTTTAGGCCAAATATTTTTACCTTTGTTGGATAATTTATTTTGTTTACGTAGACTTTAAAAAAAAATGGAAATCTTGTATTTTTCCCGTTTTCCTACGTCATATCTATTAGGTAAATGCGTGGAGAAAATTATATAGTTTAATGTAAATAAAAATGCTTTAAGGACAACAGTGACAATTAATAATTAACACACACTTTATCTATTGGCTAGCTGCCTGTTGTTGACTATTGGAGTTAATAAAAAATATTTTTTTATCAGCTTCACGGTGTAGTATCTTGCATATAGCGTATAGGCAGAGGGAACCTAGTATTGAGACATTCCACTACTCACTTCCCGCCGTATTCTGGAGGTATTGCGTATTGAGTGGTGCAACTCAACGCCGCGCTTTGTCTTGAGACTAGAGCGAAGAAATGAATATATTAATAATTTCATTCCATTTTGTGGGAATCGAACTCACATTTTGGCGCGTTTACAGTACACAATCGTGTGGTAGCCACGATTGTGTTTCTGCACCACGACTGGCCTCAATAACAATGTAAAATATGTTTCCATATCTTTGTACAATAATGCACTTTCGACGGTTCTAGTTCTAAGTGCCAGTGTTTTGGCAACTAATCAACTTTAAACTATATTAATGAAACCTAAAATCTAGATATTTCTTAAGAATATTTATTTTATATCGTGGGGCAACGGCACTACTTCTGACTGTCAACGCGACGGTTGTGTCATCTTAAGACATTCCGTTCCCCACTTGAAAATAATCTTGGCATTATTAGACTCTCTATTATTATTATTATAGACTAAGCTAACATAACCTAGACAATCAGTATGCAGGAAGTATAGAATACATTTAAAGTAATAGCCTCACATTCAGCCTCGCTCAGACTGCGGAAATGGATGACAGCCGACACGTTGCGTATGTCACTGCGATAAATAAAATCAACAGCTGTTTTTATCATATTTAAGAGGTGAGCAGTGGCCCGGCGGCAGAATATAAACGCAACGATTGTGGGTTTATTTCTAATTGAGGGGAATTAATTTTTTTTATTTCCGACTTTTCGGAATCCCGCCTCTCAACATGGAATGCCTCAAATTCGAACGAAAACTTGCTAAGAAGAGAAAAAATCGAGTTCCAAGATTTATACATACATAGCGTCGTATGTTGTTATCCTTTATAGTGTGGATTACGGCATCAGGACGATGTTAGTGAAACGAGGCATAATATTCAACTCTTTTATTATACACTAAAATTTAATTAGGTATACATACTCCTCAAAACAATAACTAAAACTGATTGCGCAACTGCGCGCTTCGCTACCTAAATTAGTACACTTACATTGCATGTTAACAAATGCTTTAAATG
The DNA here is from genome assembly GCA_021202915.1 of Heliconius himera. Classification (NCBI taxonomy): domain Eukaryota; kingdom Metazoa; phylum Arthropoda; class Insecta; order Lepidoptera; family Nymphalidae; genus Heliconius; species Heliconius himera. Next base: position 245,144 of record JAJHJA010000057.1, read on the forward strand.
ATATTTATTGTGCATTGTGAGTAAATATCCCAATAAGGGATATTTACTATAACACGGATCACTATCCAGTGATAGGTGGTAGGCTCTCTGTGGCTACTCCTCTAGGGACTAAATCTTAACCTTACTATAAGCTTATTATTATAAGCTTATAACCTATGAATATTTCACATATTTAATAATTTCTACATCTATTTACATTTTAAATGATTATAGCACAGATAGTTATGTAAATTTCTACTTAAATAACGTAATATAGATATAGATATAAATTCAGGCGCCGTAACCGAAGCTCAAGATTTATAGCCACAAATCTTGTTGTGTGGAAATAGCGTGGGTAGATGTATACGCAGATTGCGGTGTTTGTCGTTTGACAATTTAAAGTAGGTTAGTTGTGCATTTACCAGGACAAGTAAAAAAGTAGCTTATCAGAATAGAGAGAGAACTTCGTGTTAAGGCACTCCGTTTTCTATTTTAGGCCAATTCTCGAAACAGTTTGAGTTTCAAAATTCAACATTACGATCTGTCCACCAGTGAGGAAATGAAAATAGTTTTAATTTTATTCACTCCCCCGCGGTGGGATCGAAACCACAACCGTCGCGTTTACAGTCAACGCTTGTGCACCTGCGCCACGACGGCCTCCAAGTCCTGCACTAAGTTTGAATAATTGAATTCGTAAAATTGTTTTGCTATATTTGTTCAAATAAAAAATCTGTAGATAATGAAGGTGTTCTTTTTACTTTCTACTTACTCTAATTACGATTAAAAATATTTTTTTCCGTTACTGAGTGACTGGCAGACAACGCACAGCCGGAACATGCGACGTAAAACGCTATAATCTGGCATGTAGTTCCTCAGGGTAGGAAGAGTGTCCTGAAGAGGAGCACTGTAAGAAAGAATTTTGCGTTATTCTTACAAGGATGGATTTTTTTTTTATTTTGTTTCATTATCAGTATTAATATTCAGTATATATTATCGAATCAGGTACCAAGTGACACAACCCTCCTCCGTTTCCTCCGTGCCCGTGACTTCAGTGTGGAGAAAGCGAGAGAGATGCTGTCACAGTCACTCCTCTGGCGCAAAAAGCACCAGGTGGACAGGATACTATCGGAGTACGAAACTCCTGATGTTGTCAAGCAGTATTTTCCTGGCGGCTGGCATCATCATGACAAGGGTATGTTTTTTGTTACTTATTACTTTTTATTTTAATGCAGCTTCGACTCAGCGGTCAAATAGAAAAGGCAGAAGCACAGCTTCATAGGTTGTGTTGTGGATCGATTCCTAGTCTAAAGAATGAATTATTTAAATTTTTTCGTTCTAGTTACAAGACAAAGTGCGGCGTTGATTTTAACCAATTTTGTCTCTGACATTTAGCGTTGCATGGGCAACAATGTCTTAATAGTAGGTTCCCTCTGTTTACTACAAGGGGAATGTAGCGTGAAGCTAAAAAAATCTAAATTAAAACTATATATAATAAATAAATATTGAATAAGACGAACATTTATTTTTATCTTTGTTGTTACAGACGGACGTCCTCTATACGTACTGCGACTAGGTCAAATGGATGTTAAGGGACTTTTGAAATCTATTGGTGAAGATGGACTCTTGAAGTTGGTAGGTTTATTTACATCAAGAATTTTATTTTAAAAAACATATTTGTACTTATAACAATGAAATTTGATTATTGTTTGAAGCTATTTTAATTGATAACTACATTTTCTTAGATCTTATTTAGGAAGTCATTAGAAAATGCGGTTTTGGCGCAGTGTGACAATTTGTATACTATATTAATCTGTGTATCCGACACCATATACAATATCATAGTAAAAATTGAGATATACATACGATAGAAACGAGAAATAAAGATAAGCTTCTTACACACAAGTGTTCGCCTCCAAAAAGTTAATAAATCTTTTATGGGTCTGAGTATACATACAAGAATTTAAAGTATCTGTAAAAGCAATACTAACATGTAAAGTTTATTACATTGTTCAAGAATATTTACTGGATAAATATTTTAGAATTCCAAACGAATTAATGTCTATTGAATGTGATGTAGGACAGCTGGCAGTTAATGTAATAATTAAATTATACTACTGACATTGAAAAGAAGAACTGTTGAGTTTCTTGCCAGCTATTCTCAGCAGAACTACCTTCCGAACCGGTGGTAGCTTTTTATATTTTCTTTCGACGCGACGATTGTGGATTCGATTGCCACTAGGGGAAATGAATTATTTTTATTTCTCCGCTCTGGAAACTATCCAGAGCGCGGTATTTAGTTCCACTACTCAAGGGAATGCTGTGTTAAGATACTTTTAAGACTAGGTTCCCTCTGTAAATGCGTGAAAATGAAAAAAAAGTATTAGTCAGATTTCAATCCACATCCGCAGTATTCAGTTGGATTTATTCCAACTAAACTATAATCATTATATTTAAATTATTATGGAAATCTATCAGGAAATGAATAGCAAAAAAATTCAATGTTACATTATACAGTCGCCCGATAGAAATTGGAATAATATTCTATAAATTATGCAATCTTTAAATTCACAGCGCTGCTTTACAACGACTAAATCACGGGACAAAATATTATTAGTACCGTCATAAATACTTGATACTGTATAATGTTAAAGGCTAGTCTCCACCGCGAGTGGAGCGGGCCCCTTAAGGACTACGTTGAACTCCCAAGAGTAAACTTCATACTTGTATTTCCACCAATAAATAGTAGGGAGGTAAAGACCGAGCGAACAGAAAAAGTTGAAATGAACTCTCTTAGTTCAAGAGAGCGGAGGGAGATGCAAGACGACGCGATGCATCTATTTCCCCCACTAAATCATCACTAGTTTTAATGGCGGCACTCAAGACTTCGCTTTCTACTGTTCTTCACCTCGCAAAAGCGGTACAATGCATGAAGACAAAAAATAAAAATATAATATATACTTTCAGACACTTCACGTATGTGAAGAAGGTTTAAAACTGCTAGAAGAAGCGACCAGATCGTCCGAACACGCGATCCAATCCTGGTGCCTGTTAGTAGACCTGGACGGTCTCAACATGAGACACCTCTGGAGACCTGGAGTCAGGGCCCTGTTGCGCATCATACAGATAGTGGAAGCTAATTACCCAGAGACAATGGGTAGAGTGCTGATTGTAAGAGCTCCGAGGGTGTTCCCCATTTTGTGGACCATTGTGAGCACGTTTATAGGTAAGATTTTTTTATTTAAATTTAATTATTATTTCTAATTCGTTTTCGTATTTGTAAGTTCGTTTCACCTTATGAGTATATTTAAGAAATATTTTTAAACAAAATTAAGATCAATCAATAAAGCAAAATCATAATTATTTTCTTAAATTTAATATCTACCTACTTGAAAATTAGTATTAATATAACATTTCATCTAAAAAATACACATGCTCCAAATCCGATAGTAGGTTTGTTGAAAACATTAATCAGTGTACTGTGTCAGTCAAATTTGACTGACATGACTTGAATCCGTCAGTCCTACTGGCTGACATTACAAGATAACCTATTAAATTAATGTACTCATTCCTTTAGACGAAAACACACGTAGCAAGTTCTTGTTCTACGGCGGCAAAGACTACCTCCAGCCTGGAGGCTTACTCGACTATATACCTAAAGATCTCATCCCAGACTTCTTAGGAGGACCTTGCAAGGTATGACATCTTATGTGATGACCTTAGTGGTCTGTAATTAATAAAAATAAATAAATCAGCTTTAACAAAGGCAGAAAAACCTTTCGACGAAAAGTGGGGGTGAACCACTAGTATTAATTTTAGATAGAATTTATTAGTTAATTGAAACAGTTGATCCAATTATCCGGAATCTTCTGAAAATAATAATTATAAACATGCGAGTAAATGTTTTCAAGCAAGACTACAATTTAAACAACAACATGAATCAATAACGCGTGGCGCAGAGACACAAGTGTGCGACTGTAAACTCGACTGGTCGTAGGTTCGACCCCCACTCAAGAGAATGGAATATTTATTTAATTTAAGAAAGCGTGGAACGGATTGTCTTAACACTAGGTTTCCCCTGTCTACCCTGCTACCCTGCTGTATGCGGGATGCAGCGTGAAGATGATGCCTCTAAAGGAGGCTAAAGGATTATTTTAAGAATATGTAATTAATTAACAGTTAATGTTACAGATATAATATACAACACTAAACAATAAACAAAATATTTTTTTTATATAGCTTCACGCTGTATCTCTCATTTTTCGAGACATCGTGTGCTAATTGAACTTATCGCCGCCCTTTGTCTTGCCACCAGAGCGAGTAAAAAAAATAATTTATTGCCACGAGCGGTGTTAGAATCCTCAACCGTCTCGCTTACAGGCAGACACTGTGTTCATGCCCCTCGACGACCTAATATTCAGTTAAATCAATTAATAGTGACAAATTTTACTAATATTAAAATAAACTATAGACTATACTATATATACTATACTAACATCCATTATTTGACATAACACGAGGTTCCCTCTGCCTACCCTGCTGTGTGCGGAATACAGCGTGAAGCTGATTTATTTACTTATTTTTTTAACATCCATTATTGTTTTTTTACGTAAAGCTTTATTTACTACGGCTACAATAAAGTAATCCGACCATTTCAATTATCTCCCGTAAGATTATAAGGATTTTACTGTATTTCATTAATTAACAATTAATATTTTATACCTAATTTTATCCGAATTGTTTTATGAACACATTAACATTAATGCATAAGATATAGAATATTTAGACGTGGTACATACATATATAGAACGTATGAACCTATAGAAGAAATAAGTGATGATGGAAGCTATATTTATTGTACTTTTCTGTAGTTTTAGCTATATAGCGAAGAAAAAAAATCTATATAAATCTATACTCAATTTCATAAAGGTGTTTAGTTTAATGCACTCATCTCAGAAACGACTGGTTCGATTTGAAAAATATATTTTTGTTTTAGATAAAATTGTAGCTATAGAAGATATAACGTCACCTTAACCGTATCGATGCAGCTCACTGTACCTGCGGGCAGAGTTACCTCGGATACGAAGTATAGGTCATACACAACTCTTAGACCCGTATTTATAAACTGTTCTCAACTCTAAGATCGATCTTGAGAGTTATCTTGAGATGCCAATTTCAATAATGGACTATTAATGGTGTTATTCAAGTTCGATCTTAAAGTTGAGAGCGGTCTTTAAATTTCTGGCTCTGACTCCGAAGCATTTCTGGCTGAATTCAAACCTACTCCTAAAACTGAAGATGTAACATAATTTTCACATAATATACTTAATAATTTAATATGCAACTTAAATGACATGTAACTTTTGTTTGTAACGGCAGTCGGATATAGTAGATGCGTCGCTGAACGTGCCGCACCGCTATTACGACTATGTACGCGTGAGACGGTTACAGTACAGTACTACCTGTTGTCGTAAATACATACGCTATAGCCTATACGTGTAGATAATGTGCTATTGTCTTTATATATTGATCGTTATTGCAAGAACTGTGCACCTGGGAGCAAAGTGGCCTAAGTAAAGACTTGTAATTTTAACACAAAAATGGTATAGACTTGTGCTGTTTCCCCGAATATAGTAAGGTAAATAAAAGGAACCTAGTTATAAGAGACTCCGTTCCCCAAGCACCGCCAATTTTTAAGACATTTCATATTGAGTAGCATAACTCGATGCCGCGAAATTATGTTGGACATATCTCTATAGAAAACAATAAAGTTTCGATCATAAAAACAAACTTCTTCTGTTTAAACAATTTAGTCATTATACAAGCTTGTTTGTACGTATATACAAAAGATATCTCACTTCTCTACTCTGGTAAGATAAAGCTCAGCGTTGAGCTCCGCGCCTGACACGCAATGTCTCGAAAATTAGACTATGAGGTGAGGACGGAGTGTCTTAACACTAAGTCCCCTCTATACCCTATACATATGCCGGATACAGTGCGTGAAGTTCTTATAAAAAATGTACACAACATATTATATTGTTAACGGAAGCTTACGGAATTCCCGATTGAGAGGATTGAACCTTTTTTGTTTATCATTTTGTTATACTTTTCCTCTTATTCTATATATACACCAGTGGTATACGTACATTATACACCCACTGATTCCGGCCCGCCTCCTAAATCTGGTCTACATTTTTTTCGCTACGGTATTATTAGTCTATCACTTTTAAGTATGAATGTACCTTAGTTCTTGGAAGTATGTATATGTTTTATTTTTATAAGATAAATGCAAAAAAAATAACTACGTACAATTTCTTCATTACAAAAACAATTTCGTTTATTTTACTTGATCTATGATTATTTAAAAATATTTGATTTTCGCGATTTTTCACATTTTAAATGGGAAATCTTAAACCGTATTAATCCCGTATATTCGCACGTATTTCTCCAATTGACCCAGCAATTTTAGTGTTAACCGAAACCTCTTTAATTAACTGGCTGTTAAAATTATAGAATATCAACATTGCCAGCGAGCTTTGCTTCATTGCTTAGATATACAAAAACCCACTATATCAACTTAGTATTAATAATGGCATAACATTATTCATATATAATAATTATTATCTGGCGGTTTTATTAGTATCCTTTTGATAGCACTACTTTATCATGGCCTTTGACTTGTAATGTACATTCCACAGATAATTCTTTAAATAGTGTATATTCCAAAACTTTTGCTTAAAATTGGTTATTTTATCCTAATAAATGAAAACCACTTTTTAAACTCCTTTCTTGTAATTGTCGGATTCTGTATTTTACTAGCGTGGCAGCAAATCGACAACTCTTTTTTACTAATTAAACATTTCATTATATTATATTTTTTACTGATCAAAGTAGGTCAATAAATAAAAAAATGTTATATAATAATCTTAACCGCGTTGTTGTGGTCAATATTGTATTTAATTCGTGGGTCAGGCATAGGTCGCCACATGTTCCACCATCTCTCCTTGCGTGAGGTACCTGGTGTACTCGTGGGTAGGTCCGTCTAGGGACCTGCCGCGTGATCTATTGCCTTCTACTTTTGTCTTGGACAACAAAATGTCATATTCAAATTTCGTCTTGAATGTGGTAGAACAGCTTTAATGTGTTTTCTCGCTACTTATTCGGCAAAATTTATAAAAAGCGTAAAATTATTCAAGGTTCATTTAGCAAAACCACTCAGACGTCTCAAGAGTATGCAAAGTGGATTTAAGTGCCATTCATGCCTTCATTTTATAAGTGATTTTCTATAAAAATAACTAATAGGCGTTAATTAATTGAGTTGTCGTTATATTTATAGGGTACAATTCAAGTAATAACTGGTCTAGCTACTCAATAATGTACTACATCGGCGACGACCTTTGTTCTTTAATTACAGATATTTCTGATTTATCGATTGCTTTATTTCTTTTTATAGGTTTAATTTTGATACTATGAAATTGTATTTAATATTATTTGTACATAATATGGATGTGTGACTAAATTTCTTTTTTTCGTTTTGCTTAGCAAGATGAATACAATTAAAATTCTTCATCATATTTTTCTCAACGAGACACTGTTTAGGCGATCTGAATGGTATAATATTTTTATTTTATTCCATTAATTTCGAATTTAACTTATAGACTATGACCAAAACACTCATGATAGCGTCAAATATAATATTGTTTTTCCCATATCATTATAAAATTGTAACAATTGTCACGTTACATCGCTTTCTCATAAAGGCTAATAAACTTTATCTACGCCCTGTAAAATTACCAATCCGTGCAGGTATTTCTTATATATTATTATCATACTATACTATACTAGCTTCATGCTTTATCCCTAGCGGGGTAGTCTAGAGAGAACGGAGAACCAACAGCTACGGTAATACATCTAATTAATTTAGAAATTTATTTGCTCAATCTTGCAATTTCGATCAAATATCACTATTGTGTCAAGTAAAGTGTAACTCGTCTATTCCGTGTCGCATCGTACATTAGCTTTGTCTCACGTCGTAAAAAACAAAAACACTAAATTTGTATAGCTACATCACTATCACTACGTCACACCCATGACACTTTATAATATTGTTTTGACAGCTAGATTAAATTGTAGAATGCACAGATTATATAAATTATAAAATGGTCAACCTCTTGTAATATTTATTTCACTTCTATATTTATTTATTGAATAGTTATTTAATTTTATCTTTATTTATTTTTATTACCTTAATTTATTGTCTTTATGAATTAAAATAAATGTTGAACTTAGTTTGTTTTTAACAAATAATAGTAATACTTAATTATCAATTTATTGTTATTAATGTATTCTATAGAAATATAGAAAAAATATCCACATATTTACACATTCATAATCACAACATTATTATCTAAATATTTTTTTAATATAATGAGCAAAATTTTAACATTATTCTTTATATTATTACAGAGTTTCGTCCACGAAGGTGGATTGGTGCCGAAGAGCTTGTACGTAAGCGGTGCCTTCACGGAGCGCGATGGAGATCCTCTTAGCGAAGACAGTATATACAGATCAGTCAGCTTAGGAAAAGGACAGGTGTGACTTAATTTATTATTAATATAAATTACACAATATTCAATAAAAGTTTTCTTATAAAATGTGTATATTCTGAAGAAAAGGAGTTTTGTTTTAACATTAAATAAATAACATTAAAAAAAATTCTGTGATGTCACCCAACATTGCTTTGTCACACAAAAAGTAAAGAAAACACTCCGTTTGTTAAATTAACACTCTTCTTTTACTATCCGTAAAATGCGATGGGTATAAAATACCCATCATGTCTCTAAATCTCATACAAAAATACTTTAAAATTTATTATACATATTTATATTGAAATAATTTTAATTCATCATATCACCCATTCTCACAGGTCCACGAGGTAATAGTACAGAACCGAGACCCGCAAAGCGTTCTAACGTGGGACTTTGATGTGATCCGCCACGACATCTCGTTCACGGTGTACCGCAGCGACCACGAGCTCGACCATCCTGACCATGCCGCTGGTGAGTAATAAATAGAGATCTTGTTTATAGTTTCACGTTGTATCGAGTAAGTAGGTAAAGTATAGCAGGGTAGGCAGAGGGAACCTAGTGTTAAGACACTCTCTTCCCGCGCACGCCTGTTAATTTTTGAGACATTGCATGTTAAGTTGTAGAACTCAACGCCGCGTCTGTCTTATTGCCAGAGCGGGGAAATGTTTTTTTTTCTACCAAGATATAATCGAACCCACAACTATCGCCTTTATAGTTAAATGACGTGACGGCCTCAAATATATCCTGAGTAGTTATTAATACTAAAAATAACATAATAAGATTAAAAAAAATGTCGTCCTATCTTACCCGGAATATTATTATTTTATTATGGTTTCTGTGTTATAAAAATGTTATACTGTATATCAAATTGCATATATTTTCAGGTTTCTAACATGAATTGATATACAAAGTGTTATTGTCAGGACCACTTTAAATGAAACCATCCCCACAATCTTTCACAATTACAATATTAGTTTAATAGTATACACCGTGACACTGGTGATTATTTAAAATATTTTTTAATTATTTATTTCATTTCTTTCCAGCTATGTGTGTAGGCGGTGTAATCGCAGAGGAGTCCCGCTCGGTGTTGGACAGCGGGCGCGAGGGTGAGCACTACCACCGTGTGGAACCCACCCTTGTGTGCCACGATGGGGAGAGTATACAGGTTTGGATTTTTAACAACTCTAGTCTATAAGATAATTATCATTTAATCTTATTTTATCGATGAATAACATCAATATCAAAATAATAATATATTATGATTTTTTTAAAAGGTATAATTTTTTGAACAGGAAATAGGATTTTGAACTCTTGGAAGCTTAGCTTGATACGAACATGTATACCTACACGCTTAACGGTCGCAGCTCTTCGTAGTTTTATATGTTTAAAAAAGTGTTTTTTTTTTCATGGAATAACACTTTCACACTTTCATTAATTCTCGGTGAAGAGATTTCACACACAAAGTTTTGTTTACTATATGTATAAACGAAAATCAAATATTAAGGGATACATACCTAAAAATATATAATTTATTTCAGGGCTCTCACGTGATGGCCGTATGTGGTAGCTACGTGCTGCAGTGGCGGTGTGAGGCGGCGGAACGAGCGCAGCTCATGTATTTCCATGAGACGCTCGCCAGCCATCATTACCGGTCTGTAACTTAAAACGTTTTTATATATTATTTTTTTCTTTTTTAGTTATAGCGGCAACAGAAAGAAATACATCGTCTGTTAAAATTTCAACTGTCTAACTTTATAATAGACATGTTTTATAAGTATTTCATATAATTATCGAAGATAATTTATTTCTATAAGACACACTCTCGTAACTGTTTAGATATCGCGTGTAGAGAATTGTACACGGTACCTCGCTTTGAGAGAATTTAAAATAATCTTAAAATAATGATCCCCCAGCGCTAACTCAAAACTTATTTTTATAAATTAATTAATTTTACTTTCCTTGCCCTTTTTTTGTACGAAATAAATAATATATAGAAGAAAAATCCCCCTATCACCCACAATTTTTCTCATAAGTATGTCAAGTTCGACAAACAATATATACAAACAATAACAAAAACATATAATATGTATAATTTTCTTTACTTTGTTCCAGCGGCTCGATGTCCAGTCTCCAATCAGCTACAAGTGGATTTTCTTGTCTAAGCAGCAAATCTGCGACAAGCTCGTGCCCCTCTCGGTGATGCCACCCGTTAAACCCTCCACATGCCCTACAACCCCTTACAACCCCTTTAGAATCATTTACAACCCAATCCGTAAAAACTCCTGAGCCCATCTCTCCAGTACCTTCACCTCCATTATTGTGAGAAAAGGGATAATATGGGACAAGTACTTTTTTTTGCTTGTGAAAAAAGGGCAAATTGTGGTAATACATATGCAGGGCATTTGAAGAAATCTTATGCTTTATCAATGTTTTTGTGAAGAAATGGGCAATTTTTGGTGATATGTGGGGCATTTGATAAAATATCCGTATTTTTTGTCCATATTTTTAAAAAGAAAAAGCAACTTTTAGAGATATATGGTAAACAATCTACATCTCTCCGTTATCGATATTTTTGTAAAAAAAGGGGGGCAAATATTGAATATTTTGTAAAGGGCAAGTGAAGTATTATTTTTTTTTAATACAAAGCTACATATATTTGGGGCGCTACATGTAGAACTAGGGGGGCTAAAAAATTCTATAGAACTAAGAAAATTTCGAGATATGAATAAATCTATTAGATTTAAAATCAAAGGAATTATATTATATTATGTATATAAAAATGTTGACGTGGTATAAATGTTGAATTTCAAAATTTCACTGTACATAACATTAAGGGACAAATTTTAACTATTAACAATAAGAATATTACTTCTAATTGATTCTGTCCTATTTAAAGTTAACCGAAGTATGGAAATAAGCATGGTGTTGGTTTTATAAATAGTATAATAAGTTAAGTAGAACAATGGAGTTAATGATAGAAATATCATTAAATAATAAATTATACTAATCTAATGATAAAATAGATAACTTGGAATGTGATGATTATTAGTATTTAGTGAAATCTTAATTTTATATAGAATAGAAAGCCATATTGAATGTTCTAAATGTCTAAATAAATAATATACCTTTTCAGACGAAAAAGTTCTTTGGGGCAGTGTACGAAACCATAACTAAAATATTCCTACTCTACTATCTAATTGTTATAGATTGGTTACGTAGTGTATTTTAAAAATCAATTTATCACTTTTAGCCTAATTAGAACACATTTGAATGAATGTGTGACCTTAAAATTAGACTTATTTAAATGTTCTACTGCTATAAGAGCGTTTGCACAATTTAAAACGAACTCAATAATATTTTTTTTAGATACGTTTTAAATGTTGTCAATGTAACGTGACGTAAGATGTTGAAATTACTATAGCATGTTGATTATTTCTGGGGCACTACGTGTAGAAATATATCGACGGGGCTACAAAAGGTACAGGTATCATTATACTCATAGTCAGATTTATGCCTATTTCGGATTAATACAAGGTTAGATAAGTATAGTGCGGTACACACTGTACTGTACTGTCTGGAATATGTTAATAGATAAATATGTGTAATAGTTTCGTAGCTATTGCTTTTTATGTGTCGGCGAAAACAGCGCGGCTTTGAATTCCGCCACTCAACACTTATTGCTTCCAGACTTAACGGAAAGTTGTCTTAACGGAGTTAATTTATTCTTAACACTAGCTTCCCTCTGCCTAACCTGCTATGTGCGGGATACAGCGTGAAGCTAAAAAAATATACATTGGACGTGGCGCAGCGGCACAGCTTGTACTTCCTGCGCCAAAGGTCAATCACAATGCTTGTTCATAAATTCTCTGTCTCCACATTTTTTGAAATATGGAGTTAATAATGATTTTTAAATCGTCATTTTCAAATTCATTAGTTAAGTTCTTCAAAAGGCCTTAGTTTCATAGTTTAACAGCTACGTAAATATACGTATTCTATAGCATATTGTTTAGTAAAATATTTTGAAGAACAAATAAAATTAAATAATTAAACAGATCTTTATATGTCTGTTCATATAAAAATAAATTGTCGTATGAATCAATTTCTACAGTAAGTTGCGAAAAATGTGAAAAAAAAATGTTTTTGCTGACACCTTTAAGCAATCGCTTAAAATAATGATTATTTAGTGATATTAACACTAAATATTATGATATAAATTGATTTCGACGAAGAGATTTAATACTCTCTCTTTCACAATTTCTAAGGAAAATAAATACATAATTATAGAACCTAGATTTAGTAAAAACTGAAAACTTCCAAACTGATAAAACGTGACTGCAATTATGCCGTTGGGACGTAAACATATATAATCATATGTGATAGTCGTGGGTTCAAATGCTGGTTGGATTTTGGTTTTAAAAGATTGTTTAACACTTGTTAATAAGCGATAACATTTTTTAGTTGTACATATTGATGTAGTGTCGTGCCAATGGTTTTTAAATATAACAAGAAAATACTACTAGATCGTCTAAAATCCCAATAAAATTTGCAATTTGCTTACATATCTAAACAAAATTGTTAACTATATAGTGCTTATATAAATAAATATATATATCTATGTATGTTAAATATGCGATTTTTGTGTGTCTGTATAAGTGTGGATTTTGAGGAATGTTATCGTGTTAACATGACGCGATTAGTTGCTGTATTGGCTGTGATACATTTGCTTGTGATTGGCGGAAAAATTTACTAGCTTTTCCCACTTGGTGATACTGAGTTTCTATATAAATTACTTTTATATTCAATTAAATTACTTTAAAGTAATAAATTAAATAACTTTAAATAACTAAAAGTACAATCCAGTAGAGATGTTCCACTCTTAAACTGAACTTACAAAATAAGTGTAATTACAATAACATTCGTAGTTTGTCACTCAGTAAACGTCACAGCAGAAAATAGCATCAGCAAAAAATATATAACAAATAATACAATTTCAAATCGCCTTCGAAAATGATGAAACGAGTTTGCCTCGACATTAGATGATTTTGATTTGTATATTCTTATAACTGTTTTGTCATTTCATCCAGAATTTAATGGGATGCCAACATTAAAAGAAATGTGCGATAAAAGTTTGGTCCGATAAAAATAGTTTTGGCGCCTGTATAGAAACTCCTCGATAAATTTCATAATAATTTTTAATTGTATGATCTCTAATCAAAAAATCCTTTAATGAAAATGTTTCAGTTACACTTACGTTACTATATAATAGACATATAGACAAATAGTATTATGCACTTAAAAAATGAGTATTATTTATTTGCTATTTGTTATATATTTATTAGCTGATGCTATTTTTATGTCATCGTGATTACCTATGTCTATGTGTTTGTAAGCTCAGTTATACAAATGGATCTCAAGCATAATATGTATCACGGTTTTGAATAATATTTTATACCCTATTGTCTAATATTAAATTCTATTTTTGATGATATAATTATAATTAACATTAACTCAAGTAATTATTATAATTAACATTAATTTTTCATTGTAAACATAACTTGAAACTATATTATGTTTTTCATTACAAAATTGTCAATTAGTATATTCATAATTTATAATATCTTTCCAATATATCTTTTATCGCCGATTTATTAAGAAACAAAGTAAGACCTCATTTACCATAAGGACTATTAATAACTTCGATTTGTTAGTGAAAAAAGTTTATATAAAATTTTAAATTGTGATTGCGATATAAAATGTATCTGTTATAGAAAGTCCATGTTTAAAAATCTAAATCGGTTTTAGCATATTACTAATATTACACATTGAAATGCTATCTGAACAAAAAACAATGTCAGTTTTAAAAAAAAGATATACCTCTATCTTTATTTTTAAAACCGATATTTTTTCCTTACTATATTTTCGATTAGATGTAGTTACAATTTAATTGTGTAAATAAAAGCACATGAGATATATAAATGATCTGTAGAGAGAATAACTGACGTGTGTCTTAAACCAAAATGACACTGAATTCTTGATTATTAAATATAAATTAATAATTATTATTATATAATATAAACATAAAAAAATTAAACGGCCTCCAGTTGTTGTTAATTTGAATGGAATCGTAAAATAGCAATATCCTTTTGTATTAAATTTAACAAATTGTTTTTTGATTAATTTTTCTGTTATAGGAGATACAGATTATATAAGAGTAATTACAATTAAAGTGTGGAATTGAATAGAAATATTTTTCAAAAAATAATACTAAGATGTATATAGCATAATAAGTGTTGTTAGATTTTAAATATACTTAAATTAAAACAGCAACTTATCACTAGTATCGGTTATACGGAAAAACTAAAAATAACCTCATCCTGCTTTTACAATTGCCGAGAAGAAAAGTATTTATTGTATAAAAATTTTACCTCTATCTGTACATAAATATTGTCAATATACAATTACACTCCCCTACGTGCTCATTGCGGTGAAGGATAATAAAAAAAATGCTCTGAAAATTAAAAGAAAATACATTTACACTAACATATATGTTCAGAACAAGAGTCCAATAACCAGTAAATATCTCTAGAATTGTGTAGTTTCGTTTGTACGCTACCTATCAGTCACTCAGTAACGAAAAAGTTTTATATTTGATACCAATGCTCAATCATCAAGAAAGTAATTAATTTTATGTAAATAATTATTACTATTAAAATCTTTTTGGTCATTCGCTATTTATTAAATAAATTACGCAGATTAAAATAAAATCGCATCTATAATACAGACAAAAAATCCTATTTTGATGAAAGAAATGTAAATAATATTATAAATTTATAAATAACTTGTTAAAATAATAAGTTTGTGCATCGCTCACGTTGTAACGAGGGAATTGTAAGGATTTTATTGAATCGTTAGTAATAAGTTTATTTTATGTTAGTTTTTAAGTGGATATAAAAAAATGCAATCTAAGTATAGTTTTTAGATTATATGTGATTATTTCTGATTTCACTGAAATGCTTCGATTTATTCTTTAATATTACATTGATACTTTTGATCGCAACCCGAAAATTAAAGCTTTTGCGTGTTTTTTTGTTTAGTGATAAAGTTCTATGCAATAAGATATACTTATCTATATAGAAGAAATTGCACAAAGCATACATATATAACTGAATACTTTTATATGACAAATTGTTGTCATTGTATATTTTTAAAGAGAATGCTTTAAAAAACGAAACAGAATTAATTTAAGGATACACATATTATACATATTATAGTATTAAGTTGAAAAAAAAATTGAAATTTATAGATTCTGGCTGAACAAAAGCCTACTATATATTTTGGCCGTACAGCTTATGATCATGGCATTGATTGGACAAAATAACTTCTGTCTAAGTTTATTATTTATAAAAAAAATGTAAACATTACAAACTTTGAATGTAGTGTAATTATTTCGGATAATAAATATAATATAAATTGTTTTTTTTGTTTTTTTTTTATTTTTCATTCATTACCTATCTTTACTGGTGTTAGTGCTTAAATATAAATATATTTTTTTATACATTGTGTATATACATATACGAGTATAGCCTCAGTTGTGGGACTGTCGCGTCGATTCCAACTTGGAGGAGTAAATTATTAAATAATTTCCTGGCTATGGTAACTTACGCCCAATATTAATAACCTATCTCCAACGTCAATCTTAGATTGTTTCATATATCTATCCTAACTCTAGATTGGATAGATATATGAAACAATCTAAGATTGACGTTGGAGATAGGTTATTAATATTGGGCGTTACACTACTTAGATCATCCCTGACAATCTGCAATAACTCCTCGAAAAGAGTTAAACTAGTTGCTCTAGCAAATTTATCATCAATTTTATGTCACTATAAGCCTAAATCCTTGTTACCTATAATTAATAAACAAGAAACATAAACATAATTCAAAGAAAAGATGATAAAAGAAAATGAGTTTCAATCCCAACATAACGATCCGTGACGGATCGCGTAAACCCTTGGCCGATAGCGTTTCCAATACAAAACTTAGATATAGTACGGTCGTCGAGTCGTGGCAGCCCTGAAGTTAGGCTTTATGAACTTTTGCGCATTGTTCACTCAGAAAGAAAACAATCAAGAGTCAGGTAAAACAGCTAAAATCAAATTTCGCTGCCATCTACATGGAGGGCGGCCACGATTCGTCGACCGTACTGTACTTGTATAGTTAGCTACCGACCAACTAACACAATACCTACCCAGTTTATGGCTATCGTATATTTTTCAAGCCTTTATGGTCACGATAAGAGCGATAATTTTACGCTTTGGAATATTGTTATATGTATGTTGCAAGATTAGACGTTGAGTTGAGTTGCCAAGTCGATGTTTGAGCGAATCAAACTTTATGCCTTTTGAGGCCAGTCGTGGCGCAGAGGCACAATGCGACAGGCTGTGCGTTTGATTCCCATTCGAGGAAATTAAATAATAATGTTTTCATTTCCTCGCTTTGGAGACGATTCAAAGCGTTGAGTTGTGCCACTCAAAATGCAATGCCTTCAAAAATTCGGCGGAAAGTAGGGAACGGAAGTGTCTCAATGATATATTATTTAATAAACTAGCTTTTATCTATACTTCTGTTCCCGTAGTTAAACGGAAATAAATAAGAGTTTAATACACTTACGTTAGGAAAATTTTAATGATAATACCGCTACGTTCACGTAGCGGTATTTATACTCGCGCCTTGAAATTCTTTCAGTTACAACTTATTTATGTTGCATTGCAGATATTTACAAATTTTCGCTATCTAAAGATAATCGTTTAATGATTGCATTTATACTAATAATTAGACATCGGATTATATGCATTTGCATGTTTGCATATCTAATCTTTATTTTAGTACCGTAATTGCACATTTTGGTACTTTTTCATTGACAGTGCTTATTTCAGTAGTTACGTGTACGTGTATATGTATTAGGCGTGTTGTATATGACCCAACACGTATATATACACGTACACGTAAATACTAAAATTAAATGCAATTGCGCAATGCAAAATTCCGCCCTCGACGGAATAAAGAAAGTTGACGCATTTATCAACGTATTCGGTCAAACTCTGCCTGAAGAAGTTTTTGCAGAAATGGCGACAAATTTAAAATTTTGTCCCGTAACGTCAGTTGACATTAAAAAGTAATTTTCAGCCTTTAAATTAATAATAAATGACACACGTCACCACAGTTTAAACTACTCCATAAATTACCTAATACAATTAAAACAAAAGAGATTTTTTCAAAAATTTAAAAGTGGCTTTTTCAAACAAAATAAATAATAAAATTATCGTTGTAAAATAAAATACCATTTTAAAGAGTTATCCCTTTCTCGTTCTAGTCTGTTTTTTGGGAATGAAAAGTGGCAGATCGGCAACATTTAGTTACTTTTGTAGTAGTAGATGTCACACGAAATTCAGTAGAAATAAATATGGGGAAATGAAAAAGAAATCCTACGTCTAAACATTGAGGTACCTTGATTAATTTCTGTACGCAGCATATAGGATAAAATATTTCAAATCCATAGATTTGAAATATTTTATCCTATATGCTGCTGTTACCAATGGGGGCTATGGCATCGCGACGATGCTAAGAGACGAGACTTAATATTCAACTCATTTTTCATATATTAAATCTAGTATACATACTACTCAAAACAATAACTAAAACTGATTGCACAACTGCGCCCTTCGCTACCTAATTTAGTACACTTACACTGCTTGCTTACAAATGTTTAAATAATATAAGTTATTGTGCAATACCCTACAATTATATTATACTATGGGTATTTAAAACCTCCTTTCTAGCACGTTTTTTTCACAAGGAAAGAAAAATTTTTTTTTTGAAAACATGACAATTTGAACGTAGCGGGATTTGATCCTGCGCTTTATGCTTCCGAGAAAGTCCCTGAGATTACCATTTAGCGCATAAAATAAACAACAAAAAAAAAATTATATGTCAAATTAAACTTTAAACTTTAAAATATTTAAAATATTTACAAAAATAGTCTTTTTTGTAGGGATAATACAAGTCAAACTCGCTATAGGAGCTACATGTGCGTTGCCGGCCTTTAAGGTGAAGATAAACGCACTTTTTTTAAAAAGGGTACTGTAGTTATATATTATATATATTTTGTACTGCAGCTATGTTTTCATACGCTTCGACGCGAAGTTTCGTTTATTTCTAGTTCTAACGTAGAAAAAAATACTTTTAATGATCATAAATTTAAAAGTATTTCTTCACAAAACAATTATATTATGAGAGAAAACAATTATATCGATTTCCACTCAGCGGAATCATTTATTTTCATTTACCAGTTCATGTAGCGTTGAGCTCCTCCACTCTCAACTCAATTATACCTAGCGGTTTGGAACATAACGTAACAGTAAGTCCCTCTATCTGGTATACGGGATCTGCAAAACTAAGACTAAATGTCAGAATTCAGCCTTTTTCGTTTGCTATAAGCAATAAAATTTTAAATTAAAAAATCCCACAAAAAGTACTTGTAGCTCTCAGACTACTAATCCAATTTTCATAAGACATAGCTATGAACTACTGCTACGAACAAGGTTTTCGATTTAAAAAAACACTCTCAATTCTCTTCATTCTTTCAGGCGACAACTACGATAGCACAGACAAACACACAAATATGTTATACTTAAAACACTCCTATTTTTGCGTCGCGGATTAAAATTTTCAAATATACTGAAGCTGTCACCAACGCTGGGTAATAAACGCTAAAGAAATACTTCCAATTTACATGTAGGTATGGAAAACGCTGTTATAAATATCTAGTATATTGTATGGAATAAGGTCAGAAAGGTATTCTTTTGATTTATAACGCCCTAGTTAGTACTATATTTACGAGCGCATTGTTTCCAGGCGGAATTTTCGAAATAATGAACCGATAACACTTGTCGTGTTAGAGTTAGAGCGCTTGGATTAACACTTACCGATCGGGTTTTATACATATTTTCTTACGTTCAGGACAGGCAATGGGAACCTAGTGTTAAGACATAATTCTCAATAATTGAGCAGTACATGAGGAATGGAGGTTCCTCACGCACTGCCCAATATTGCAGACATTGCTTTTTTATGGCAAGGACAAGCCAAACAAGCGTACGGGTCACATGATGGTAACTGATCACCACCACCCACGACCCCATGCAACACCAGTGGAAATACAGGTGCGTTGCCTTTTATAAGGTACCCTTGTAATATCAACCTGGAAACACTGCCACAGTTAGGCCATTCCACAGTTGCATAGCGCGTGGAAGGAAGTGCCTACGAAACCGCACAGTAGTGAAGTGCCACGTACTCGTATCCAGATGATGTGGATGGTGCTTGAGTTTGTGACGTACTGCGCGGCTAGAAAATTCGGCGATATATAACAGGTCAAAAAGTTCCTTAGAACACCCCTTATAATAAATGCGGTAGAGAACGCACAACAAGGAGATGTCTCTACGCACTTCCAGAGAGTCAGGCCTTTCACAGATCATTCCGGCGGGCCCCAACGATTCGAACGGCTCTATATTGTATGCGATCAAATGGTTCAAGCTGATACAGGGGTGCAGCTTAAAGATGAGATCAGTACTCCATATGAGGTCGAACCTGGTCCCTATACAGGGCCAATCGTTGTTTTGGTGCGAAATAATACCTCACCGATGACCCCCAGTTTCAGATGATCACGGCAGTATCTCGAAACGCTAAGGCTCAATATGATACGGGGTGCGGCTTCAAAAGGAGTGTTCTCTAGAACGATATATGAAGTTTCCTTAGTGGTTAACGCGCAAAGTTGTGTCTTAAGGGGTTCAATTGCGTATTTACGATTTTATATTCGATTTTTTTTTCTTAATGTTTCAAACTTATTTTTTTGTTAGTAAAAATTCTGGGGTTGGCACCTGACTATTATGAGGTGGGCACGGCTCACACGGCCTCATGTAGATGTCCATGGATAATATAAATATTCCCTCAAGTACTACTTGACGTCGCGCGTCCACTTGGTGCAGCGAAACAGCGTAGGATCTAGTGTTAAGACAATCCGTCCTCTAAGTTATAGAACATTGCATGTTCCAAAAATTTTAAATTGAACTGACTCGCCACGATGGCCAGACAAGTGATTGTTTACAATTAAATTTTTTGACCCACTTGAAGACCTTTCTTGGCAGATTCACACACAGACAATATTTTTTAGAACAGAACCGGGTATAAAATAAATACAAATAATACATTCCCCTGAGTGAGGATTGGTCCGGCAACCATCACATTAATAAACAAATGTTACTACTACACTTCTTGGCGTCAAGTGTCATTAGACACTTCGTTCTCACTTCCGTTCCCCAAATTCTGCCGAATTCTGAAGGCATTGCGTATTGAGTGCCGGAACTCTGCGCCGCGCTCTGCCTCTTTACCAGAACGAGAAAATAAAGATATTCAAACTTGTACGTCATACACGTGTTCTCTGTGCCCAAAAATCGCATTAACGAACCTTACAATTGGCTCGGCTTTACCTAGAGATTTAATAACTTTTTATAGAGAAATAGACTTTTGGGTAGAAACAGAGATTTGGCTTGTTTATTATAGAATGCTTTTGATGGGCTTTTACAGTTTACTATTGATACTAGGTAGTGTTTAGAGATGAATATCATATTATGTACATATAAATTGCAATTTCACATTAAATGAAATAAAAAAAAAAACCAAATACAGATTAAGTAAAAAAATACAGGGTAGGTACAAGGACCCTCGTGTTACGACTTCGTTCCACGCCAATTTACGAGACATTTCATGTTGAGTGGCGGGAGTGGGAATTGAACCCACAATGGTCGAGCTTACAATTAGATGTTGAACCGTTGCGCCACGAAGTTGTTTTTTAATAAAATGTATCAAGAAACATTTTGGTAAATAGCTTATTCTAAAAATATGATAAAATTATATCACTTACCAACATTAATTATAACATTTACACATAAAATACATAAACAAGTATATCTAAAGAATTATTCCGTATAAAGCTACCGTCGCGTTGGTAGAAATCACGTGTTGTATTTGCCACGCTGATACAGTGACCTGGACGACACGATCCGGGGCGAACAAACTAGTCTAAAACAGTTTGCTCATCCGGTCGGGTCGTCTTAGCCACTTGCCGAGGTCAATGTCCAAAAAAATCACCAAAAAGTTTAAAATTTCTTCATGAAAATACGTTTTTTTTACCTCAAAATACTGAAAAACCTATCAGAACTTAATCCAAAACGTAATTAACTAGTAGTAATAATTGAAAATTGGAAAAATATATGTAAAAAATTAAGTTTTAATATCGTTTGAAGACATCTGCTGATTGATGTATTTCGTACACGTTTCAGTCCACCGGCGCAGGCTGCGCGCGCGCAGGCAGCACTGCCTCAATCTTAGCACTGTTTGAACAAGTGTTTTTCAGAAACAATACTCAACTTTTCTACTATAACGCTACTGTGATAACGATATATCGCTTGTTACGTAAACGTCTATATTATTATTTATGTATTTTTTAATTTAAAAGAAATTGTATCAGAAGTTTGTTTTTACAGGAGAATAGCAAGCCATTTGTATTATTGCGTGGATTTAACTTAGTAGTGAAATGGAAGTAACTACTCGTTGTGAATGACACTGACACCGTGGGAGTTACATCGAAACGATTAACAATTAGAATGAATATAGCCTATAGAATTAAAATTAAATCAGTTTCACGCTGTATCCCGCAGACAGCAGGGTAGGCAGAAGGAAGTTAAAGACACTGCGTTCCTCATTATAAGCAATATCTAGAAATGGCCTATCTGATGTTTTTTTTTTCTAATCGAATCAGTAGTTCCTGAGATTAACGCGTTTGCATGCGTTAATCTCAGTTTTTGAAAACAAATTTTGTAGGTTTATAATATAAATACATATAGATAGTATATAAATATTTGACTCGAGTTCCAAATATTTTGTTCATAACAAATCTGACATGGAAAAATCCAAAAAATATATATTTGAATGCAAGTTTTATGAATTTGAAGTGGGTTTTAATTACTGTTACCGGAACCAAACATATCGTTCTACGTCATCAAAGTAGTGAAATATACTTTTGGAGTACAAATTATTGCTTGAAACATTTATTAAATAAAATAAATCAGCTTCACGCTGTATCACGCACTCAGCAGGAGATCGAACCCACAACCAGTCGGTTTTACAGCCACACTTTCCCCTGCGCCACGACTGACCTCACATTTATTAGAACACCAAATAAAAGCGAAATTCCTTCGTGGCGCATGGTTACAGCAGCTGACTGCATGCCGTGGCTGTGGGTTCGAAACCCACGTAGGGACATGATTTATGGTTATATTTAATTTATTTTCATTTTCTCGATATGGCAGACGAAGCGCGGCATTGAGTTCTGCGACTCAACACCCAATATCTCTAGCTCTTCCTCTATCATGACCAGTAACTAGACTTTATTCAAAAAAATTTATTATTTAATTGAACTGTTTCAAGCAAACACAAGTGTGAGGCGACCCACATAGCGCGCTCGTAGGCATGGCTTTATCGATATTGATAAAGTTAACTACCAGAATGCAACACGCGCCGTGCAATTAGTGTCTTTATTACTTTTTTTTCATCACGCTGTATCCCGCTTCCTTATAGCAGGGTAGGCTGGGGGACCGTAGTACTAAGACACTCCGTTCCCTAGTATCCGACGAATCATCGAGACATTGCTTGTTGGGAATAGGACCTACAAATGTCGCGTTAAAAACAAATTGTCATCGTGGCGCAACAACACACGCGACGGCTGTGAGTTCGATCCCCGCTAGGGGGAATTAATTATTTTTATTTCCTCGCTCTTAACAAGGCAGAGCGCGGTTTGCAGTTCCGTCACACGCAATATATTGAACACTGAAAAGGCACTTTTCACTCAGATTTCAAGAAACAGTGGCAGCAGGAAACGGTGTCTTAACACAAAGTTCCCTCTGCCATGCTATACAGCGTAAAGGTAAAAAAGAGTAATATTTATATTTATCTTTCATTTTTGATAAATTGAGCTGTAGGTATTCCGCACACAGCAGGCAGAGGACAGAGAGTGGAATATGAACCCACAACCGTCGCCTTTACAGTCGCACACTTGTGCCCCTGCGCCTGGTTTACTACTGGCACTACGTTTAGGTATTGTGTGCCTTAATTATTTTTCAAACTCCATTTATTTGTTTCATTTTAATTTTTCTTAAGTATTTATTAATGAAACAATAAAAATAAAAAAAAACTTTTCGTATCAGAATCTTAGTCATACACATTGTACTCTGTTATTAGACCTTCAGCTTTCAGAGTCTTTCGTGTAAATAATCTACACATAAGTATATATTGAAAAGTCTGCCCGTGATTTTAAAATAATAGTAATAAGTGTATATAGCTATTCACACGATAACCTAACCTAACCTAACACCTATTTAGATAGATACATAAGAACTAAATATTTTTCTATTAAATACAACATTTATTGGAAGTAAAATCTAATAAAGTCACAAAAGATTTATGTTATGTTTTATTAAGTGTGTAGAGTATAAATAACCATAGTAAAATTATCAACTAATGTTTCACTAATACATTTAAATAATATTGAATAAATATTCTTATATTTCAATTCAACCGAACGAAGCCACGTGGGCGTCGCTAGTTCTTTAATATAACTCACAGACAAACCAGCATTTCTTCGTGACGCCTGATTATTTTTTAAAGCAATATCTTCAAAATACAAAATTGCATACAATTTTTAAAATACTTTACGCGTTTATTTAATTTTTTGTTGCATACTTTTAAAACTATTATTTGTTAAAGTTAATCATTACATTTTCATTTTAATACTAACTATAATAAAATTCGTAATTCTATATACGTATATATTATTTATTTAATATTTATAATTAATTGTCATTATTTTTTATTAAGGGTGATAGTAAACGCACGGTTGTAAGTCCGATTCCAACTCGGGAGAGTTATTTCTAGCAAACTTTATTACTTATTATTTTTAGCGACAAAACAATCTGCCTATCGTGCTATGTGCGGCGTACGACTACGGTGACGCTTATTTTAACGCGGCTGGCGGTATTTATATTGCGGCTGTAATAAACTAGTTGTAACTCAAACAGAAGTAATCAAATATAAACAAGTTAACTTTTTACTATGCTATACTATACTTTGAATGTAATGGCTACTTGTATAAGTTTTTAGTATAAGGTTGTTTTTAGTTTAAATTAAATCTGCTTCACGTTGTATCCCGCACACAGCAGGGTAGGCAGAGGGAACCTAATGTTAAGACACTCCGTTCTGTGTTAAGTGGCAGAATTTAATGCCGGGCTTTCGCTTTGGTGCCAGAGCGAAGAAATGAAAATGTTAATAGAAAATAATTCATTTCCTCGAGTGAGGATCAAATTTACAACCGTAGCGTTACAGTCCCGCCCTTGTACCCCTGCGCTACGACGGCCTCAAGTTTAAGTTTTTCTATAAAAAAATGTTGAAGCAAAACCTAACTAAAAAGAACTAACATAAGCGCGCAACTGGATCCCGGAGCGACAGGTCCGATTTCTACTCGACGAAACGAAATGTTTAATATTTTCATTTCCTCGCTCTGATAACGAGGCAAAGCGTGGCGTTGAGTTGAAAATTAGGCGGATAATGGGGAATGGAAGTGTACTCATGAGAACGGAGTGTCTATAATACTAGGTTCCCAGGTTCCCTCTGACTATCCTGCCAGAAGTACTTATCATTTTAGGAAATAATAAGATAGATTTAATAAGAAATACTTCGAAAGGTTATGTCTATTTTTTTATTTTTATGTTTAAAAAATATATATATCTTTGTATACTACCAAATATCCATTATAGTGCAAAATGTGAATATAGGTATAGTTTCTTTTTTAACAGTACTATTCTTAAAGAGGCATAATAAAATGATTTCAGAAATACAACAGATTTGTTAGCAAAGAGAGTATTTGTTTTTGAGCGATAATAAAACTCACAATCAAGGCGAGTTACATCAAACAGCCATTACTGAAAAAGCGTGCTATATTAACTACATAACAGTACCCCTTCCATACATTCCTCATTTATAATGATGTCATTGATTGCTATCGATTTTGTATTTAATAGACCTGACAGCTAAAATGGCAACTTGACTATTAAATTTTGTACTTACCTTTTGTACTTATATTTTTATTTCCTCACACTGGTAATGCGGCGTTAAGTTCTGCCACTTAACAAGCAATGTCTCGAAAATTGATCAAGTGGTGGGGAACAGAATGTCATTAAGTTCCATGTCTATGTTGCTTTTTTTATAGACTCATAGTAGATTCTAATTCTCACGACAAAGCATACTTAGGCGTTTTTAGAGATATATTCTCGGTGGAACTTTTCAGTAGTTTAGAGCTGATTTTTTATGTAAAAGTTTCTAAACTTTCAGGCTTAACTTTTGTTGGTAAAAACTTGCGCACCAGTCTATTCTGAGATGGGAGTCCTCTAATTTCTAGACCCACGAAGAGTTAATAAATCTACGGTGACGTTGAAGCCATCGCGGTATGGAAAGAAGGTGTGCCCCCAATGGTTATAGATTCCATTGCCGGTCGCGCTATTAAATTTATTTTAATTCTACTGTTCCTATAAAACACAGCGTTGATTTCACACACAATACACAACGTCTCGAGAAAATTGAGCGATAGGTGAGGAACGGAGTGTCTTCACACTAGGTTCCTTCTGCCTATCCTCCTATATGCAGGGTAAAGGATGAAGCTGAAGAAATATTAAAAAAGATAATAATTCTGTTTTATCTTATTTTTATAATTGAATTTACTTATATCATTACGGCGAATACGTTGTTTTTAGTCTTTTAGATTATTTTTTATATTTATTAACCAAATAAAACATAAAAAAAGGAAAAAGGAATACAGTTGAATTGAAACGTCCTCTTTACGGATGTCGGTTAAAAAAATTGAACTATTAAATTACAATTAATGGAATATATTAAAATAAAATAAGACCACAGCAATTTTTTTTTATTTTTAAATTTAACAAAAATATTTACATTTACAGATAAAATAGAGGTCATACACTGACCAACGTTATCGCACAAAACAAAATTCTCAAACGGGAATACCGGATACTATTGTGAAACACACAAATTATCGCCCATCTCCCTCACACCTATTACTATTTCCATATTTAACGAAAACAGCCGATCTTCCATCTCGCTCACACGTATGGAGACTTCAAGCTACACTCTTTTGATGTCAAGTTGGAGTCGAACCGAATTAGAAGCTGCATGTCTTTTTCGTTAAAACCTTAGATTAAAAATTTAAAAATAAAAATACAGATTATTAAGTGAAAATGATATTTTTTAAAAATAATTTAATATGGCCGTTTTTCGTAGACACATTGTGTTAGTTATTGTGTAATTGTCTTTTTGTGTTTATATTTTGTAACTGTGCAGTGTTTTGTGCATTGGAATTTGAAAATGACTGCTCGTAGTCATATTGTTGAAGTGAGTATAAATATATATTATTATTTTTTATGATTATTATTAATAATAATTAATTATATACACACTACTAAACATATGTAATGAGTGTACAAGACGAATGTATAATTGTATTTTTCCTTATACAATTCCAAGTAGGATGAGTAACTTTTTTTTCTAATACACAAAAAGATACTTTATAAATTTAGAAAGTTAAAATATACGGCTTTTCTAGAAAGCCATTTATTTTTCTCGATCACAAAGAACTGGCGCCGTACCAGGTTTCATTTTGTTTTTATATTTTATTTCCATACGAATTTAATGTTTTGTATATGTCGTATCTATAAGTAAACTTGTAAAATACGACTTGGCGGAGAATGACTAATAAAATATACATAATAAATATTTTATTAAACAGATAACATCCTATTTTATTTAATTCGGTTATTATTAATATAATAATACCCGATTTAAAAAAATAGGATGGTCACTTCGATATGTGTGTAATATTGGTGAAATTGATTAATACTTGAGTATGATGATCTACTTCGGCTTCCAGGCATGTCTGCTAACTTTTGTGCGTTTGTATAATTGTCTGCAAATTCTTTCGAAAACTAAAAGTTAGTACATAGAAATGATCCTTTGATAAAATGAGATATATTCCAACTTAACGAACAGTCAAGTTTCACCAAAATCGGTTCAGAAGTTTTTGGGATATCCACGACTTCTGGAGGGGACATGCACAATACAGGTACAAAATAATTGACAGTTTCATTCAGGTTTCTTCTTTTAATTTGCTTTTAAATTTATCTTCTATTTTACCTTCAGAAATTTCCAACGAAAATCTAGTGAACCTAATCGTAAACAAAGCAGTGTCATCTCAAAATCGGTCTAGCATTTATAATTACCATATTACACTACATATTTCAAAATGTCATGACGTAAGTTGTACATCGAACAACATCTAATTCATACTTTAATAATATGATAATAGTTTTAAAGTCCGCATACATATAATATGCTATAAAAGACTCCTTATAAGTATATAAAATAAATTTTTGCACTTCACGTAACCAAATAAAAAATGTATAATAAAATTTTAATGCCTACTATACTTGTTTATATTTTTTTTCATCCAAAATTGGAACTTATTACTGAAAACAGTTACTATTTTTCAACATTATTTTAAATATATTGCAAAATATTGTTTCTCTATTTTCTAAATTTTCATTTAAGTAAGCGTGATAGGAAATTGCATTTAGTACCTAGTATTATTTTGAACCTAGAACTTGTAGGAACACTGTCCACACCACACGACCATGACATTTATATATTTTTAATGTCGCAGCAACAAGTGTTAAAATGTAATACAAATCCAACCATTTTACTAATCTTTGTACTATTTATAATAACTGGCCAGAGCCACTCTGTTACGACACAATACCTACATGTCATCTGTGAAACGGGGAAATGAAAATAAATTGAATATTATTCGCCCGAGCGGGAAACGAACCCACAACTGTCACGTTGTGCAACTGAGTTATTTTTACATACCTACTCTATGTTGCTAAAGAGTATTATAAATAAAAGTTAGTATGTTTGCCTTTTTTATTTTATACTATAGTCAGCTTAGTATGTTTGAGTTGTTTCGTTTGCGTGGCGTATCCTTTTTTTGGTTCACGCTGTATCTCGCATGTAGCAGGTTAGGCGGAGGGAACCTAGTCTTAAGATAAACCGTTCGTCACGCTCCGCCCGATATCCGAGATATTGTGTTTTGAGAAACGGATTTCAATGTCGTTTCTTCTTACTGAGGCAATGAAACGAAAATATGTAATTCATTCTTTCGAGTGGGAATCGAACCTACTCAACTGCAACCACGACGATTGACGTCTATTAAATTCATTTAAAATTATTGACCGACGATACGGGCTTTTGTATCAATTAAAATTATACAGTATTAAATTTTATCCAACTTCGACATCAAGTTTCTAAAAATTTTAAGTCCCAGTTCAAAGTTCACTTTGTAATCTGTCTTTTTAGTATGTTATAAAAATTTTAACGTTGCGGGATTTGAACCCGCGCCTCTGTGGAAACCTGCCAAGAGGCCAACAGTAATAGCAACAGTAGAAATATTTGTGAAAATATTAACTGTCTAACTATCACTGTTCATGAGATACAGCCTGCTGACAGATAGATAGACAGTGAAGTCTTAATGAGTGTCCCGTTTTACCCTTTTCGTACGGAACCCTAAAAAAGAGTAATGATGTCACATAAAAAACCTGCAAAAACCTCAATACTTAATCAACCGACATTTAAATCGCGCTGTAGGTAATAATCAAACACGGCATTTTAATTTGTTTATCATACAGACCGCGGTCACGCACCGAAACATAACGGAGACTGTGCAGTCACGTATGAAATAATTATACTTTGTACTTAAAAAAAAGTAAACGCGACGGTTATGGATTCGATATCCACTCAGGGGAATTTATTCCTTGATCTGGTACCAAGAAGCGCGGCGTTGAGTTTCGCCACTCGGCACGAAATGCCTCTATAATGGAGGGGGACGTATAAGTAGGGACGGAATGTTTTGATTTTACTTTTTATTTTGATTGTTTGATTTTACTTCTTTTTAATGTTTTAATTTTTTACACTTGCCTCTGCCTACCATGATGTGTGTGGGATGCAACGTGAAGATAAAAACGGGTTGTAAATATCGCGTCACGCTTCTCCTGCGGGTTGCGTATTCTATAGAATAGACTGTAGATTCACTTTCACATATGCGATATAAATCTTTACGCTATTTCCTGCACACAGCAGGGTTGACAGAGGGAACCTGGGAACTTATTGTTAGGAAACCCCGATTCCATTAAAACAATTCCGTTGGCCACGTCGGCGGAACTCAACGCCGCGCTTTGCTTCGTTACCAGAGTGAGGGAATGAAAATATGAAATATTTGTGCCCTATACAGCCTGCAGTTAAAAAAAAGAATAAAAAGACCACTGTATACTAGGACTTGGTACTACGAATGGTCAACAACAAAGTCATGTTAATAGTCAAACACACGCCTACTACCTATTTAATTACTATGCATGCCGTGTAAAGACAATTTGGTTTATTTACTTCACTAGCGAGTATCACGATTAATGTAATTTAATATATGGTCTTTGCGGCGTTGAGTCCCACCACTCAACAGGCAGTCCAGAATTTAGCGGAAAGTGGGGAACAAAAGTGTCTTAATGGCAATGGAGTGTCTCTACACTAGGTTCCCAGGTTCCGTCTGCCTATCCTACTATTTCGGGATACAGTGTGAACCTAAAAACAATATACATACAGTATAATATTATTATTAAATTTATTGTTTACAGTTTTAAAATACTATCATGCATACGTAACACGAGACGGAATGACATTGCCAGTTAGTTCTATTTATAGATCAGGTTTTCAAATAGCTATTAAATAGATACTAATATTCTATGTAAATAACCTATTGTTTACTGACACTTCAATACTAAACTTATATCACAATAATATGTGTAATGAAAGTGAGTTATCGGATGATTCAGTGTTAACGACGGAGAATAATAAATAGTGATATTTCGAGTAACAGTGTTGATTATGGAATTTGGTTTTACTTGTCGAGTAATACTTATTTAAGAGTAGAAGACAGTTCCTTGTGTTGAGACACTCCGTCCCGCCAATTTCTGTCCAATTTTCGAGACATGGCGATGTGAGTGGCGTATAATAATCACACTTCCGAGTATCAATCGAACCTAAAACTACCGAAAGTCAGACATTTATGCCAAGACGGCCTTAAAATTGCCATAATCTTATCAATATCTCGAAATGAATTCTTCCTGTCATAGCGGGGATACTGCATGTAGTTAAAAAGAAGCGTAAAAACTATTTAGTCTAATTTGATGTTACATAGCCTTCATACACTAAAGTAGGCTGTATGTTTCTTATATATTGAAAATATTCAAACAAACACATTATAAAGAAACGTATATTTGTACTTTCTTAATTACCCATTTCAATGATATTCTATAAAGATAATATTATTTTTTTGTAATTTTAAAACTTTCTAGATTTCTATACTGACAGTATACAAAAAACTTTGCGTACGTAATATGTACAAAAACAAACAGTATTTCAAAATTTATGTCAAAATCAATTACCTACCTACACATTAAAAATTAAGACCACATTGAATAGCAGGGTAGGCAGGGAGAGCAATTTCTGGAAGCATTGCATGTTGAGTGGCAGAACTCAACGCCGCGCTTTACCTCGATAACAAAGCGAATGAAAATATTAAATATTTATTTTCTTTGAGTAGGAATCGAACCCACAACCTGTCGCCGTTACATTCTCACTCTTGTGCCTCTGCGCCACGAATAGTCTAATTATTTGAATATTAAATATATAATTTTGGTTATTTTATTACATATTCATAAAACTTAGAGTTAAATGAGTTTGAAAGTGCAATTAATTACTAATAACATTACTGCTCAAGAAATCGTTCGATTCGTTTCGATTGTAAACGTTTGTGGATTCCATTCCCACTTGGGGAATAAATTATTTGTATTCCTCGCTTTAGTTTGGAAAACACAGCGCGGCGTTAAATTCCGCCACTAGACACGCAATGCCTTCAAAACAGTGCGGTGCTATATGCAGGATACAGTGTGAAGCTAAAATATAGGTATATATAATTTCTAAATTAATTAAGTCATATGCATCAATTAAAGAGTGACTTAGGTGACAATTGAGAGGTCCCGTCGCAATCGAGTTATCTCGTTGTGTTTGACCGAACAAGTAATTCGTTTTGCTCACCACTTGTTTGTTAGGACGGGGCACCAGTGCTCGCGATTGTAGAGCGATATACAGCGAAGCTTTGAATTTTTATTATATGACGAATTTAAAAATACAATGGTTAAAAAATATTATACTGTTGATATTGGAGGAGGGTCAAGTAACAACGTGCAGATATCCCGGACCGGGTACAGAGTGAAAGAGGTCTGCAGAGATCGTAGAGTTTAACCAACAACCGTCGCGTTCACTCTCAGACGCTACACCGCTGTGCAACAATGGCTGTTTGACTTAGGCTAAACAATTTTCTATAGGCCATCGTGGTTAGATCGCACAAGAATGTGACTGTAAAGGCGGCAGTTGTGGGTTGAATCCCCACTTGGGGGAATGAAATATTTAATATTTTATTGTTGTGTTCCTCCACTCAACACGCAACGCCTCGAGAAATCGCCTTAAAGTGGAGAACGGAAGTTTCTTAATGGGGACGAAATGTTTTAACTGTACTACAGTGTCTTAACTTTTAACATGTTCTCTTTGTCTACCCGGTTATATGTGCGGGATACAGCGTGAAGTTATAAAAATTAATCTAATATAGCATAATATAGCGCGCCATCAGACGTCATCTTTAATTCTCTCTAATTGCTCCACTATTATGTAGACTGCATCACGTCGCGTTTATCTGATTTGATGTTTGTAACACTTGATATATCAACTTAATCAGCTTCACGCTGTATCCCGCACACAGCAGGGTAGGCAGAGGGAACCTAGTGTTAAGACACTCCGTTCCCCACTTTCTGCCGAATTCTGGAGGCATTGCGTTTTGAGTGGCAGAACTCAACGCCGCGCTTAACCTCGTCACCAGAGCGAAGAAATGGAAATATAAATTTAAGTAAATATTTCATCTCCTCGAGTGGGGATCGAACCCACAACCAGTCGGTTTTGCAGTCACACCTCGTGCCGCTGCGCCACGACCGGCCTCAACTTATCTCAACTTAATGGTAATTAATGAGATAATAATATATAGACCGTAGCGTTTGGCGCTCCGTTCTCTCTGACTACCCCGCAAGGGATAAAGCGTGAAGCTAAGTTAAGTTAAGTTAAGTTATATATAGACATTATCTATGCTAAATTCGTATTTGCAGACAGTGTGGCTTTTTTGTGGTGATGTATTTTTCAAGTACGCGTTACTTTACTATTTGTTTAAAAAATGAATTAAATGACTATATACAAAAAATATCAAAGTCATTATGAATATATTATATTTGCAGAGTAATAAAATATAATTAATTGACATATGTTACTGCTAAATAAAGTTTTATTTAACTTAGGATTTGAATATGATTACTTGTTGCTATAAATTTTTATAAAACGTTCACAAAAATGATCTTTTTGATGTGTTTTAATCGCCATTAAAATTTGGAACGTGTCGAGATTTGATATTGAGCCAAATAAATGTTCTAGCCACACTCACACAACTTTTATTAGTTGTTAATAAACATACATAAATATGATAGTTTATTAACATCTAAATTCTAATGAATTTAAATTTTGTTGTGAGTGTATGACTTTTGAGTTATAAGCCATTGTAAGTGCTTTGAATGTAGATGTGTTCATGGAAAGTTAGTTTCTTTATCTTTACAAATTCCCAGCATCATGGTAGCTAGACAAAATATCCTTGTATAAAAAGTGTTTATAAAAGAGTTTTACGCCATAGCAAATATAATAAATACACCTACTTTATGTAAGTTGAGTAGAGACATGTTTGAAATCTTAAAATAAAAAACTGTAGTGTTGATTGAGATGAATAAAAAGTGTACTCACGGCTATCACTGAGTATATCCAACACCACTTTAGAGTACATATAGTTTTAACATAAATGATAAATCACGACACAGTTTATACAAAAGTCAACCACAAACATATATAAAACGGAACACGATAAATACTGATTTGGAAGGAAATAATAAAGAGAACAGTGGAACGTATGGAAAGCGCATCGAGTGGCAAGCATCGACTGTGAGAATAAAATATGCCGTCGACAAGGGGGTAGGCGTGAATGTTGAACGCCTTACCGGTGCGGCGAGCGCTTTCATATAAATATACTAAATACGAATACTTACTATAAAATATATAAATTATATTAAATATATGTATATAAATGATAAATAAATAAATTGCTATATTGAAATATATAAACAATATTAAATAAACTATAAATATAAATAATAGTTCCCTACAGAACTAACAGACCGTTTAAAATAAAATATGTATCATATATATTTTTCAACATAAAAAATTAAGTTTAAAACGAAAATGTAAATTTATTTTTTGTTTATTTTTTACCTTAAAAGTGTTTCAGCCACCTAATTCCGTTCGACGGATGATATCGAGTTTACAGAAACAGAACCTGTTCTTTCAAATCGTACTATGTAATATTATATTCGAGTATTAAAGGTCATTGCCTTCGCTTCAATTATTATTAATCATTCAGTGTATATTGACACCGGTGTGACGAAATGGAGCGTATGTAAACGCAAACGAACGAAAAGGGGCACGTGAAATACATGAAGACTCCCCAGAGCATCATCGAGCAGCGTAAGTAGAGGTTGATGACTGGCCTCAATCCGGCTATACTTCATTGACACATCTAAAAAAAATACTTTAAAAACCTATATATAAACGAAAAAAATCAAAAACAAAAAAATCTAAAATCAAATCGTAGTCTATTGGTTTCAGATGTACAAGATTGATCTATTCCTCTAATCTGCAGACAGGTGAAGATAATACGTAATCGTTTTATCATTCATCTCACCGTCTAACATGAACGTCTCATCACGTCTACTTTCACTATATTTGTATAAAACACATCCGCATTTTACAAGCTTTTGTTTTTTGTAGCTCTTGCTTGCTCTCTTCTTATTCTAACGTCACGCTGTATCTCGCTTAGTAGCAGGGTAGGCAGAGGGATTCTAGTGTTATGATATATATGTTATGACACGCTGTTCCCCACGCATCATCAACATGCAATTTTCGAGACATTGCATGTTGAGTGGCGAAACTCAACGTTGTACTATTTTTCCAGAGGAAATGAAAATAATTAAATCCCCGAGGGACCCACAAACTTCGCGATTTTACAAGATTGTGTATTTCTTATGTGAAATATACATGGATATATTTAGAGATATTATTTTCTTAGAAAATATCTCTACACCACTACACAATCCACTACATTTTTTATCTTGCAGGGCAATTTTTTTTGCAAGTAATATTTCTGGGTTGGTCAAAGGACTATTCTCGGGTGGGCACGGATCACCCGGTCCCCCCTATTTCTACGCCCATAGAAATATGACTGAC
Organism: Heliconius himera; assembly: GCA_021202915.1. Lineage (NCBI taxonomy): Eukaryota > Metazoa > Arthropoda > Insecta > Lepidoptera > Nymphalidae > Heliconius > Heliconius himera. Next base: position 280,419 of record JAJHJA010000057.1, read on the forward strand.
GAATAGATACTAAGCCCACATGGACGTCATCTCGTAGTAGGATAGTGTCTGATTGTAACGTGTGATGGTTGTGGGTTCGATTTCCACTCGGGGGATTGAGTTATTTCACCACATACACGCCACTTATACACAATGTCTTGAATTTAGGCAGAAAGTGATGCGAATACGGAATGTTTTAACACTGTATTTTCTCTTTCTTCCCTTCTATACGAGGGATACAGCGTGAAATTAAAAAAATATAACAAGTCCTTCAGCTTAGTGGAGCGAATCAATAGCTTGCAAAATGTAATAACTATTATTTAAAAAAACTGTTATCGTACATCATTTTCCATATAAGATGTTGCAAAACATTTTAGAACTACTAAGCAACAAACGCATTTCATATGCTTAATTTGCATACTGATGGCCCGGACTCGGAATGCATCGCCACTGGAACTATAAACAGTTTTATTATAAACTCTACTTAGGCTCAAATATGTAGTATATAAAAAATAAATCAGTTTCACGCTGTATTCCGCACACAGCAGGGTAGGCAGAGGGAATCTAGTGTTAAGACACTCCGTCCCCCACTTTCTGCCGAATTCTGGAGGCATTGCGTGTTGAGTGGCAGAACACAATGCCGCGCTTAGCCTCGACACCAGAGAAATGGAAATATAAATTTAAGTAAATATTTCATCTCCTCGAGTGGGGATCGAACCCACAACCAGTCGATTTTACATTCACACTTTGTGTCCCTGCGCCACGACTGGCCCAATATGTAGTATATATTTACTTATATAATAATTGTAACTTATTGTATTATTATTAATATTTTTTTTTCATAATTAAATTTTGTTCCATAAAAATAATTGGTTATTGAATAATGTGATTGCCTCTTAGGTTTTATTGAATGCGTAACGTCATCATTTTTATTGATGCCATCGTGGCTCAACAATGGCTGAAGGGTCAAGTCCTCAGTTTTTTCTTTAGGTTCTCGCTGTATCTCGCACAGCGGGTAGTAGGTAAAGAAGAGGGAACCTGGAAATCTAGTGTTAAGACAGTGCGTTCCCCACTTTTCTAATTTTTTCTCGAAACCTCACTCTCTATTATGTTTTTCTCTAATTTCCTCGTTCTGGTTCTGTTAAGTCCAATCATTTTATGTGGTTTTTAAGTAAAACCATTTTTTAAGAAAATAAAGCCATCATTATTTTTTTCCACAAAGACAACAACGTACAATTATACTTCGTAAGAGAAATAATCTTCGAAAGTAGTCTTGTGTGTGCCAATCGATGTTATTATAATTTTGAATCAGATTATTTTATTACTATTTATATTTAAGCAGCGGAATGGGGCGGCGTTGAGTTCCGCCACTCAAAAAACTACATAAATAGCTCTTATGTATATTATTGTATATTCATAGTAACGTTTTTTTTAGTTTATTGCAATAACAACTTTACAACATAATAAAACAAACATTGTAATTCTTAACTCATACAAATAAATGGTGCTTCTCGAAACTTCCTCCCCCACGTAACGTAAGGTTTCCTTTCGTTTTGCATTTTGCATTCGATGCACACAACAAACAATGCATTTATACGTGCAATGAGTTTTAGATGCGATATACATGAAGCTGCTGTATTTGAGCTATTTTCCACTTTGGCGACTTTTGTTCAAGTTGTGTGTATTTTTAGCAGGTTGGCTGTAGAAACCTAGCGTGAATATAGTAATAAATAATAATTCTTTACCCGGAGTGAGTATCGAACCAACAACCATCTCGTTACAAGCACATACTTGCCCCTGCTCCACAACAGCCTCCTCCTTTGTTGTGTGTTGTGGTTATTTATGCTACTTATATTTTTTACATTTGTGCCAAGATGACAGTAAGATATATGGTTCTATACATATAATAAAATTGTAACTGATCGCAGTCTGTATATGGAAGATATGTAAGAAGACCTGTTACTGTGGGAAGCATGTATCAATGTAATAGAACCCAAAAAAATGATTTATATTTTTGGCTGTTTGTCGGTTTGTTTGTGCGTTTCTGGATGATAATATCAGAAACGGTTTAATTGAATTATGTTCAATTTCACTGTTGTATTTTGCAAAATATCCCACAACATTTAGTAATTATTTTACTTAAAACGATTCATATATAAAAAAAAATATGTCTATATAAAGTATTGGATGCGAAAATAAGTGTTCTATTGAAAGGGCTGAAGCTTTAACTTTTAATTTGTGTATACGTATTGTCTTTAAAATGATAATGATGAGAAACGAACAATCACGGAAGTAATTCAGGAGACAAAATAAATAATTGTATATTATGCCAAGCGGGCGAAGCCGCAAGCGGGTCGCTGGTTACAAATAAAAAGTCAAGTCATAAGTAAAACGAGGGGATTAAAATGCCGTTTGGTCGTCGACCTCGCGGAATGCAACAACACGGTCCGTCCATCTTGCATCGCGATTACTTACGTGTAATGCTAAAATAATATTATTAAATACCACACTCGGCGCGTCCTTGACTTCGTTTGTGGTTTGTATGTTTGTTGGAAATAATATTAGTATTGTGAATCTGTATATTTTATATCATGTTTATTGTTCGAGTAGTCGCGACGATTGTGGGTTTGTTTCCCACTCGGGTAAATTAAATAGTTAATATATTTTTTTCACTCTGGTAACGAGACAAAGCGTAGTGTTAAATTCCGCCACTCAATTCTCAATGTTTCAGAATTGAGCGAAAAGTTTCCAGGCTTAGCATGCTCTAGTCCAGTCCGCCGTCGGCATCTTCTGAAGCAGGCACATAGTGCAATTTTTTTCAGAGACAGAGTAGTTTCTTCCCTACCCACCCGATGTCGTTGTAAAACCCAGTAAGGCTAACAGCATTAACCTCAGGTGCGATAAAAAAAAATTACTTTGCCACAAAAGGGCTGGCACGCAGCGGGTAAGCCTTCCATCGGGGATCCCCAAAATTAAATGTTTTATCTTACAGTATAATATTATAATAAAAGTTTATATATCTAATGTGTATATATATATATATATATATATATTTAAAATAATAAAAGTGATAATCTTTAAGAACCATTTCGAAGAATTCGGTAGGGAAGGGTTGGCCGCAGTCGTCAAACGTAACTCACTCACAATCAATTATAGTAAATTGACACCCCGCAGAGAGGACATGTCGTAAATATATCGATACACGTATTTTTGTTCGAAATACAATATTTTAAGACGACGGACATAATACAATATCTTATGGCTCACGTGCATTGAGACAAAGTGCGGTGTTGAGCGCGAGAGGCTTGGCCGCAAATGAATGTACTGTGCGTTATGTACGCGTATGTACTTTCCAGTTAAAGAACTCTGCCTATTAGTGAAAGCTACACTAATATCGGTGTGCACCGTACGCTACATAAAGATTTAAATGTTCTTACGAGCTAGATTCAAACTCCGTTCCCATTAAGAAACTTCCATTGCACCCGTCTCAATGAATTCTCGTGGCATTACGTGCTGAGTGGCGTGGCGTGGCGGAACTCAACGCTTCGCTTTGCCTCATTACCAGGGCAATGAAATGAAAATATTAAATATTCGTCGCATTTACAGTCGCAGAACCGAAACTTCAAACCTACGATATTTCATTCAACCAAACATACCACTGACACAATATTAAATATTCATACGTTGTTGTCGGGACTGTGTAGAGTAAGTAGCGTTATCAGCAACAGTTGATAGCTGCTGTTTGCTCGTTCGTGATAACAGAGATGATTGCGTTGGTTTACTTTGACTATTAATTACAGATGTAACAGTTGTGCATCAATTTGATTTTTTAAATAGTACTAAAATGGTGAGTTTCATATAAATTTATATTATATTATAGAGTCGTTGCACAGGGGCACAAAGTGTCTTAACAGCAGGTTCAAAGGCTGCGGCTGGACCAATTTATATTTAAAATTTAAATTATCAAGTTATATTTAAAGGGTTGCATTTTATAATCTTAATATTGTTGTTTTGTTGTTTTTAATTATGATTTTATCTAACATACTAGTTGTATGGAAAATAAATATGCCTATATATATGTATACATATATTCATAAATTCAAAGTAAACTTATCAACGACCAAACTGACCAGGGATCGGTTTAGAGTTAACTTCTATGCTATAGATGTAGGTGATGTGATCCCGGCCTAGAATAGGATCATCCTGGTACTGGTGGTGTCGTAAGAGGCGACTAAAGTACGTGTGGTAGAGTCACGTCGACAGCAATGGCAACACGCATGGGCAGAGTCGACCGGATAAGTAGAGACTTTATGCCACTGCGTTTCGCATCAGGTAATGCCGGGCTCCGGCGCCCAACCCACCTTAATAGGCCGGCGACGCAACTGTAGCTCCTGTGGTGTTGCACGGGGTTGTGGGCGTCGGAAATCACTTACCATCAGGTGACCCGAACGCTCGTTTGCCTTGTTTTTTCCATAAAAAAAAGGAGCGTGTCTCTTGCTAACTGCGGAATCTCTCTATAGTTTGCTAAAAGACCTCAACTTCTCTTTATAAATATCATCAGTTCATTTCTAGAACGTACTTCAAAGACAGCACAAGTAGAATAGTCTCGAATTATTAGCAGAGGGTCTCGGAGAGTGGTGGGAAGAGGCTCAAGTCTCAGTCATTACTCTAAGTTTCTTACCCTGCAACGCTATGCCAGAGCCCGCAAAGTGAATCCATAGACTGCTCAGTAGCTTTTCCTCGTTCATTTACAGCCAAGAGGTAATAACTAGTATAAAAGAGGCACTCCTTACGTTTTTCTATAAATGAGTATTATAAAAACGCTATAATATTACGTAATATCACTTTATGTTATTGCCGCGACTGAAATAGTAGTGTAGTCATAAAGTACGATCCGATCACAAATATGGCCGCAGTGGGCGTCACTGTGCAAACGTCAAACAAATCATTCCGTTTATTTGTATTTGAATACCTCCACTGCAAAGTGTAATTCGTATTTTATAACTTATTTTTCTCTCAAAGCGAATCCTCCATTTGTCGTCAAAATTTTTAAAAACAATTTAGCATAATTTATATATTGTTAGCGAACTCGTGTAAAAGAGGGTAGATTTAGGTGAAAATAACTATATATGCAGTGGAATTGTGTCAATCGGGGGCAGTTGCTCGTAGACAACGGAACCCCTATTGGAAGGAAACTAGTGTGAAGTATTGTTAGTAGGTGATACATATCACTTATTGCAATTATACAGTATTTCCGTTTTCCTTTCCAAATAGAATATAGACGATGTAGTTTGGCGCTCCATTCTCTCTTGGGTATAGCAAGTCGGCAACTAAGAACAATATTGTATTTCAATATTATTAAAATTATTCTTATATGCAATTTTCTGCTCCAGTTACACAAAGTGAAGCGATGACTAGTGTTCCAGTAGTGGTTTGAATATGGGAATAATAAAACGAGCAGCGTCACATTCTGTTTAGTTTATTCGACTGATCATGGCTAACGAAACTGTCTATTTATATATATTTGGACATACTGTCAAACGAGCAACTTTTATATGATAAATTTATACAATCATTAAAGTATTCAAATTCAAAATATTACTTATTCAAATAAACTCTTATAAGCACTTTTGAATCGTCGAATTAACATGGAAACAAAAAAGAAGCTACCACCGGTTCGGAAGGCAGTTCTGCTGAGAAGAACCGGCAAGAAACTCAACAGTGGCTCTTTTACATAATGTATTTATCCATATACTATATAATTCAATGTGTAATTAATTATTAGCTATAATTGAATTGAGAATAACATTGTTTATAGGTCTTAAAATAAAAGTTACGCAAAAGGAAATTGAATAATTCTATACAGTGTCGCTAGTGATTCTTAACAGTATTTCTTATATGTTAAACTTATAAAATATATAAAGTTAATGAATCTACTCAATTTACCAATTACTGCCAATACTATTATGTATAATTAAATTAATAATAACATACTCTTTTAATGTACTAAAATAAGTATATGATAATAGATAGAAATATTCCATATGGTCTTGGTCGTGCTGTCTAACACTAGTCAACACACTATTTCTCGAATTTAGGCAGAGCGTTCTGGCACTACGTTCACTCCACCTATACTGCCTTCCGGGACAAGCGTGAGACTAAAAAAAGTATATAACTCAATAGAAAACCATGACAGTGTCACAGGGATTCCAACTAGTAACCTTGGTAAATCATAGACGGCATTAGTTACACATGAGTCACTAAAACCGTCTTCTCAATATAATGTATGTAGGAATAGTCTATATTTTACAAGCAGGTGGGCACTAAGTGGGTGGTAAAATCTTATTATAGACATTAGACACTGTATGTTGTAATGTTATTTTATTTATTTCCTCGCGTCGTTTATTTGTTTTATGGTTGTTGTAAGTTTGTATCGATAAAATATTCGATATGATTTTTAATATTTATATCCGTTTATACAGTTGCAGTTTGTACAATATTGTATTAAATGTTTTCCGCCACTCAAAATGGCAATGTCTTTAGAACTCAGTGGAAAGTGGGAACTAAAGTGTCTTAATGGGAACGGAGTGTTCACTATGTTTTCAAGCGATTTCTCCCTACTCTGCTATGTGCGGGATACAACGTGAAGCTAAAATAATTATAAAACAGAACTAGATTTTAGATAACGTTGTTCAGTTAGTCTTAATACTTGCACGCGACAGTCGTGGACTCATCACTCGAAACCAAAATCTTGTCTTTGAAATAATATTTTTTTTTCTGTTAGATTCCCGCCACTTATTATTATCAACACAATATCTTTGTTTAGGTTCAAATTAAAACAAAGTGATCAGTCACTAAGTTCACTCTGCAAAATGCTCAAATTGTAAACACAAAGGAAGCAAATAAATTGTTTTAAATAATTTATTCATTTCATAATAAAATACCTCATATAAACTCTAGCTGCATCGACATCCGGGCGGTTGACATGTGATCTTTGACATTAACTGAGATAAAACAGGAGGAAAATTATTAAATTAATAATTTTGTACTTCAATAATATTTACATTAGCTATGTGTTTTCTAACGATGATATTTTATTATAATATCATTTCGTTTGCTCAATGAGTTACATGACATTATCGTGGCGCAGTAGCAGTAGTAGCACAGCGTCTTACTGAAAACGCAACAGTTGTGGGTGCAATTCCCATTTTTTTTCGAACTTGAGGCTAATGTTGTTAGCCCTACTGGATTTTACAGCGACACCGGATGGGTAGGGAAGAGGGTACTCTGTTCCTGGAAACATGCAAGGACTATGTGGCTGCATGTGAGATCGATTCCAATTTAGGAAAATGATTTATATACATTAGGGTAGGCAGGGATAACCTAGTGTTAAAACCGTTATGCTCCGCGCTTTGCCTCATTACCAGGATGATGAAGGAAAATATTAAATCTTTCATTTCGTCTAGTGTCTAGTAGGAAACGAACTCACAACCTGTCATGCTTACAGTCGCACGATTGTGCCCCTGCACCTCGACGTTCTCAAACTGCTTTTAGTTTACTGAAGCATAAATGTAGAACATACCTTCCGTTTTTCTTTACGTTGTACAAAAAACAAACATATTTCATAGTCTATCGTGTCAATATTTGACAAGAGTTAAGTCGTGCTCGTGTTCCGTTCAGGGCGTAGTCAAATCGCCGCACCCAGGTCCCTGGCAGAGTCGGACATAAATCTTCACTTTTTATAGATACTAAATGTTACTCAAGTGGGTTTTTTTTTACAATTCTAGCGTAGGTAGGTACTAGGTATAGACTCTAGGTAATATACTGTGGCTGTGGTTCGGACGGTTCTTGTATAATTTGCTTCTATAGTTTTACATTTAATAAATCATTTATTTTAATAACTTCACGTTGTATCCCGCATAGCAGGCTAGCAGGGTAGGCAGAGGGATCCTGGTGTTTGACACTCCGCTCCCTACTTTCTATACAAAATTGATAGACATTGCTGTAGAACTTGACAAAAATTGGACATTTACCGGTATATTACGGAAAAAGTAATTAAAAACGTTATATTTCTAGAGCCTTTCATATAAGATTATATACTCCCGTGTGCTTACGCCCTCAAACTTAAGTATGCACAATTTACAATCATGAAATGGGTACGGAATCTTCCATGGATAACCCAACTCACGGTTGATCGGTTCTCTTTAATTCAATAGATGTAGAAATGACATGAGACTGAATTATACAAAGTAATGCCAACGATAACTATCGAGGCCGTAGTGGCGCCTCTAGTAGTAAGCATGATGGTCGTGGGTTCGATCACCACTTGAGGGAATGATCAAATTAAAATTATTTCCCCTCTCTGGTAAACATAACGTGGCGTTAACTTCCGCCACTTAACATGCAATGTCTTGAAAAAAATGTTAATTTAACACTAGTCTCCCTCTGCCTACCCTGCTGTGCGGGGCAAAGCGTGAAGTTGCAAAAATAAAACGACCACGATATTTGTTTGTTATTAAAACATAAAAATTATATTTTTAAAGTATATACTGAGTATTGTTTCAAAGTAAAATGATGTTTCTATTATAATAAAGTACACATCCCTATTGTAATGAAACAATTACGTCTATAATTGCTGTTGCGACCGGAGGCGACTCATTTAAAAATAAATCCCGCGGAACTCCTTTAATTATGTTATTGTTGATGTTAGTTTCTATGAACGTATGGACGTGATGGTTCAGGTGGAAAGTTAAATTGTTGACGCGATCGTTGCGAGTTCGATTCACAATATTTTCCTAACATTATGTAACGCTTATTAAATCTGCAGAAGTAAGTGTTCTAGGTAGGGAGATGATAGCAACATAAATAAGTTTGAAGTATAAAGTATTGCTTAATAATTAGAGCGCTTGAACGGTTTCCAAGAGGTGCGGTTTCAAATCTCGCTACGTTTAATTTATTTTATACAAAATAAAATATAACAGCTTCACGCTGTCTCCCATTTTCCGCAGAATTCTGGAGCCAACGCCGCGCTTTGCCTCTATACCAGAGCGAAGCGAATTACATATTTCATTTCTTCGAGTGGGAATCGATCCCACAATCTGTAGTGTTTACAGTCACACTTTGTGGATTAGGAGTTTAATTTTTTCCCCAAGGGCCTGTACACCTGGATATTTCATATTGATTTCAGCGTATTACCACCATGTGATCTTGAAAATAATGGTCTTGACAGACAGTAAGCCTATAGGGATACTGTTTTTTTTTCTTTTGAGATACTGAACGCGAAAAAATACATTTTAGCTATCAATATCCATTAAAATACACTAACACGGTATTTAGAGCTTATCAATAAAATAGCGATTCGCGAATGATAACAGCGGTGATAAGGGGATCACGAAAGCTTGATGCTATCGGACAGGTTAAGCCTGACAAGTTTTATATGTGCACTATCTATTGTCTATATAACGTCACTTATTACTTATATATTCTTTTTAATGTTTTTTCATACTATCCTAGTTTTTTTATGAGTTTAAAATTTTCAGTGTACATATAGTTCTTAGTAAAACCTAAATTATAAGATATTATAAGGCAGATAAAAAAGCTTTAGCTAGGTTCTTAATTCCTAAAATAAAGATTTTTTAAGCTTCTTGCTGTATTATAGCAGGATAGACAGAGACAACTTAAAATCGAAACTTAAAATTGCGTAATAAACGATAGGACTTAACGCCGACTCAAACCGCATTTTGTTTTGTTGCCAGAGCCAAGAAATAAAAATAATTTATTTCCCAGAATCGAAACAGTCAGTCAGTTAACGTTAGATTGTTACAAAATTTGGATAAGATAAGGAGGAGGACTGGAGGACACTCAACTAAAGGATGTGGCTAAAAATTCAGAAAATGGCTTAAGACGACTCTCAAATTGGCATTACAGTCTAAACAGTTTAACGGATGCTCATCGAGTCGCTTCCTAATTATTCGTTCCTGTATCCACGCAGCTATCGTGTTTTTGCGAGAAGTGAATAGAAAAAATATTATTTTTTTCAATGTGCCTTAAAGGGAGGGGGAAAGGGAGGGGGGCCAAGGGAGTCTGTGCCCACCTCAGAATAATCTGGTGCCCACACCAGAAATTTTACTAACAAAAAAATTGCCCTAAAAAAATTCCAGTCCCCCTCTCTAAATACGCCCATGATTAATATGTTTTTAGTAGGTCGAGCTGCAATGTGTAAGCTGTATGTAATAACATCTAAGAATCTAAATTTGAACCACTTGTAATAAGAGATTAGACATCATACAATTTATAGCCCCGAGCACTTTTTATGACACTACTATCACTTTGTGGAGAAAAGTTTTCTTTTAATTGGAATTTAATTTTACTTTACAATAATTAAGAATGAGCTTTATAATTTAAAAAAATGTTATTAGTAACACAGATGAAATATCTCCACTATAAATAAATAAAACCGCCGAGATGCACCTTTATACCGTTAAAGTTGCTTTCAAAGGAAGTCGTACATTGGATAATTGAGTACTGTCGGTCGAGTGAAGACGACTCACAAGGACCTTGTCTGTGGACATGTGACGAGCATGCTTAAACTGAGATAATATTAAATATTTTTATTGGTAAATTCCATTAATAGAATAAATATTACGTTTAAAGTTACGTTTGTTTAACGATTCATATCGCTTCTTATTACTACAGTAGGCATATTCCCCTTTTTCTTAGCTTCACGCAGTATCGCGCACATAGCAGCGTAGGCAGAGGTCACCTGATAAACTACTGTCAAAACACTCCGTCCTCATTAAGGCACTGCCGTTCCCCACTTTCCGCCGAATTCTAGAGGCCTTGCGTGTTGAGAGGCGAAACTTACCGCAGCGCTTTGCCTCGTTACCAGACCAAGGAACTCTTGTGTTGTCTTGTGTGTATCAAAATACATATATAAATAATTTTCTGATCTTAAAAGTAGAATGGCCACTGCGTATAGGAAAATTATAATGTTCGATACGATTTCCAATTCTAACTTCTAACTTTCTCCAGTAACGTGTTACGTTTGCTTTTCTCACTAACCGGATAGGCATTTAATAGGCTCGAAGCCTACATTTTCAATTATATACTAGAATACTTCATGTGTTTTGCGGTTTTTAAAATGTTTAGGGAGGCTCAATCAAGATTTATATATAGTCTTTCGCAAGTATTGACATATTTGACTTGTTTTTAGGATAACGTACCTTAAAAGAAAAAACGGAACCATTGTCTTATGCGTCTGTTTGTATTAAATTGGAATTTATTTCTGTCAAGACCCTTGACTTAAATTATAAATTAGCTCTGAAATAGTTATAAATAGAGAAATAAAATTATAAATAGAAAATTTATTTTTATTGAAATATGTATTTTTTTTCCTATTTTTTAGGAACGCTATTTTTTCACATAATTATGATGAACTTATTTTTTATGTTTCTTACCTTCACGCTGTATCCCGCACATAAGAGAATAGTAACTCACTCATCCCACCATATTTTACGAATCGATTTGCGTGAGTTAACCTCACGGAACTCAACGCCGCAGTTTTCTTGTTACCAGAGCGAATGAAAACATTACATTCCCCCGACTGAGAATCGAACATATAATTGTCGCGTTTATAGTTAAGCGGTCGCAAGTTTGGCTAAATTTAAGCTTTTAGATTTTTTTTATAATTCAGAAAGACAGTGTGAGTAGGTTCTCTCTCACTTCTCTAATATAGACATCTTCTATTTAGAAATATTATCAATAGTCTATTCTTGTTACAGATAGCAATATGGTGGTGTGTCACAGCGTTTCTGTTGTCTCGTATGGGACTTATAGAGACAAGGATGGAGGAAATCGATCCGAAATACAAAAATTTAGAGGTAAATAAGAATCTATAGTAAATATGAACTATGATGTTTAAATTTCGAGTAGCTCAATATTTAGTTAGGAGTAATATTTTTTGCGCCTTAGTTAATTAAGCCAGTGAAATACATTAAGATATTTGATTTTCAAGATATTTAATTTTTTTAAGACATCATGAAGTTAATATTAAAATCTTTTTTCCTCACTTTCTGAGCAATTTTCGCGACATTGCGTGTTGACTGGCGCAATGCAACGCTCTTATGTCTTGTTACCAGAGTGAGGAAATAAAAATATATTTTCTTCCGTGTGGGATTTAAATCTTAACCGACGTCGTCTAATAAATTTTCGTCTAATAAACTTTTTAACACATTTTATTATGTATTGTACATTTCTGGAAGGCCCATGTTTCGAACACCTAAAAAGTTGTCCGTGGTCACGGGCAGACCTCTCTGCCTACTATGCTGTGTGCGGGATACAGTGTGAAGCTAATATAAATAAAATGTTAATGATATGATAAATTTACATATTAACACTGACCAGATTATCCTTGTCCGAGTTAGGAGCAAAGATTGGCATGTTTAAAGATGCCACCGCGTTGTTCGAAAGCGTTGTTAGTTCTCATGACGTACGCGAATTCCCTTGAACAAGATATCTGGTTTATATTATTTGAAATAAATGATTATTTACATGTCTTTCATACCTATAATTAAGAACGTTATCCTAATCACTTATCAATAGGGTTGAGGTACTTTTCGACAATTCTTAATGTCTTTTTTCTCTCTTTATTATATTCAGCTTTACGGTGTATCCCATATTTAGTGGGGTGGGCAGAGGAAATCTAGTTACTGTTAAGATACTCAGTTCTCCACCTTCCGTCCAATTTTTGAGACATTACCTGCGGAAATGAACACCAAGCTCTCTGCTTCTGTTGTGTTCATATGTTTAATAAAAATGTATTTACGTTTAATATATACATACCTACTTTTAATTTTTTTTAAAGCATGTCAATATACATAACAGGTGTATAGAGTATAGACTACAGCTGAAGGGTGGCCCTTCTGCCTTCATAATTTTAGCATCGCTTGTATTTTATCTTCACTGAAGACCCTAAGGCTAAGCTTTTGACCACAATTTCGAGTATCACGCTGAGATTGGCTGAAAAGAGAATTTAAATTAGTTTCTTAACAGCTTTTCATATAAAACAATCTTCACCTCGTGACTTTTCTTAAATATTTGATATTTTTACTCACTTTTGTTTTACCGGAAGCTGGATGCATTTTGTTTAATAAATTTGAACAAAACAGAAAGCATAAATGTGGAGCAATTCTCTACCAGACTCTCCTATTTTTCGGAAAATACCTGACCAAGACAGGGTATTTCATATCATTGTCCCTACTTAAATATTATTTTTTGTTTCACCATTTTTTCTTTGCGGGGTAGCCAAAGAGGACGGAGAACCAAACGCCCACGGTCTTACCTTATCTCATTCGTCTCGTCCATCCTCATCAACCTCATAAACCTCCTCTATAAATATACATACAAAGAAACCGCCGAAGAGTCCTCGTGCATTTTACAAGACCTTCCTCCAATATCATCGATTCTGTGTTCTCGGAGCAAGCGAGATCTGACCTCTCTGGCCACCCACTCTTGTTTTATAAATCTACGTATCATGTAAATAACAAATGTTCATAAATAACGTTAAAGCTTTATGTGTTGTCGCCAGATGTGGTGCAGGGGCGCAAGCGTGCAACGATAAACACGACAGGCTGTGGGTTCGATTTTCACTAGAGGAAATTAAATATGGTATAAAAGGGCCAGTTTTCCGCCTCAGTTTGTAACATAACATTAATTATTAGATTACTATGGCCCTTAATATTTTCATTTGCTCGCTCATCGCATTTCTGGTGTCGAGGCAAATTGTGGCGTTAAGTTCCACCACTAAATACGCAATGTCTCCAGAATTGAGCGGAAAGTGGATAACGGAAGTGTTAATAACACGGAGATGTCTTCATACTAGGTTCCCTAGTCTCCTGCTATGTGCGGGATACACCGGGAAACTAAAAACAAATAAGCGTTTAAATATTATATTTTTTTCTATGCTTAATTTTACATTATACACTTGTGTACTGTGTGCTGTGCACTTGTGAATACAACATTTAACTCTTGAAGTAAATATTAATGCACCAGAAAGCTCTTTTTTAATATATTCGCTGAATTCGGTAGTTATTTCTTTTTCACGGAACACGCAATGTAATGTGAAGATTAATCTCCATAAAGGCCGTCGTGGTGCAGCGGAACTACGTCTGATTGTATATGCGACGGTTGTAGATTCGATTACCACTCGTAGGAATGAATTATTAATAAATTTAGGTAAAAGGGAAAGTGTAAATGAGTTCCGCCATTTAACGTGCAATGCTTCGATTTTTTTTCTCGAAACTTGCGATCGGAATGTCTTAACATTAAGTACTCGGGGTAATATGCGGGATACAGCGTGAGACTTATAAAAACCTCATTCTTTCCAGCCTTACCCACCATCGACAGAGAAGCCCAAGCCAGAACCACCCCGCGTCGAGCTCAAGATGAACAAGTGTTTCCACATGTCCCGCGACCACTGCCCCACTGACGGGCAAAAGTGTGTACGCGTGGACGCCGTGTCGGTGTTCTGCTGTGATATTGACAATAACTTTAGACTGAAAGAAGCTCTTACTATGACCAGTGAGTACTAAAATGTTTTTACTTTTTGTAATATTATAGAAAATTTCGCTACTTTAGTAGTATACAACTAAATTATATTTATTATTGTCGTGGAACAACGTTTATGGGTTTGTTCCCCACTCGTCGGTATGAAAGATTATCGTTTTCTCGCTCAAGTAAAAAGACAAAGTGTTGCGTTAAGTTTGGTAATTTAACACATAAAGTCTTGAAAATTGGCAGTGCGTGGGGAACACGGTGTCTTAACACTAGATTCCCTTTTGCCTTTGCCTCCCGCACAGCGGGAGAGCGTGAAATAAAAAAAAATCAAAATTTTAATATTCATTATGAAAGAAAGAATGCAAATTAAATTTATTTAAGCGTCAAAATTGTCATTGTAACTTTCGTCCCTTATTAACTCGATACATACTAAAACCGAAATTTCAAAAACACTAACTTACGATTATTTATTTTCTTAACTTACGATTATTTATAATCTTTAAAAGATTATGATCGTGTAAACATTTTTAAATATATAAAAAAATATATCTGTTGTTAAAAATAGTTACTCATCGTAACATAAAAAAGCATGAGCTGGATGGAACGGAAAAATTCAATATGTAGAAGAACCTAGAAGTTATAAAATTGTTTATTATATACGGTTATATTTACTATCAAAATAAAGTGACCAGCGATAACTCACAGTAAATGTCAATGCGACTGTAGGTGCAAAGGTCAGTTTCGATTCGAATCAGTAACGTCAGCTACGTAAGAATAACTGTAGTTTTTAATTTCATACATTATTAAACCGATTTTGATAAAACCATCGAGACATAATGTATATATGCAGCAAAATCTTTGCGTAATTGCTCGTATTATTTAGTTGTGTTGACCTAGAAGATAGATTTTTTCTATGCTTCAAGAGACCATAAACTTGAATATTTAATTCAGTTTACTAAAGTTCATAATGCCTCAGACCTCAGAAGAACCGGCGCAAGAAACTCACCAGGACTTTATTTTTAAATCAATTATATACAGAAACATATTTAAACATTTGTGACAATGATACTTTGAAGCGAGCATTCCACTCCCTGGGCGTGTTATCATTTATATATCACTTCATTAATTTGATAATAAATAACCTTTAACACATATTGAACATTAAAAAACTAGTCAAAAAACGAAAAACAATAAAAAGTCACTTAAAGTATACGCTTATTATTATTTTCTTGATCATCTGGTCACTTTAGCATTTCTCTGTGAAATATTTTTTTTGTCGTCGAGTCCCGGCAAAGTCAAATATCCGAGCAAATAAAACTCTGTAATGAGTTTCCCTTATATGTATACAGGCGAAGCGTGTTAGTTAACAAAGGGATCTTATTTTTTTGTTTTTCTTTTTGTTTATCTTTTAATAAGAGTTGATTATCTATTTCTGTGGGTTCGATTTCTCACTCGGTGGACTGAAAAATTAAAATCAGCTTCACGCTGTGTCCCGCATACAGCAGGGTAGGCAGAGGGATCCTAGTATTAAGACAATTTCCGCCGAAATCTGGAGGCATTGCCGCGCCGCGCTTTGTCTCGATACTAGAACGAAGAAATGAAAATATAAAGTAAAATAAATATTTGATTTCCTCTAGTGGAATTCGAACCCACAACCAGTTGATTTTGTACCTCTGCACCACGACTGGCCTTCGTCGGAAAGTCGGGAACGGAATGTTTTAACACTAGGTTCTCAGGTTCCCTATGCCTAGCCTGCAATGTTCAGGATATACCGTAAAGCTAAAAAATTTAATCTATCTCATTTATTTGAAACTGCGCCTCCTTTGTATACATTCATACATATATATATGTATATATATATAGTTTCTAAATATACAATTTATTCAAGTTTCTGTACTATAAGTGCATAGGTACGTACGTATAGCTCACTTAGACCGAAAACTAACCGATGATTCACTGTTATAGCATATTTTTTTATTTACTAGAACTAGGCATGTTACTTAGTTATCATATATTATGAATATTTATGATGTAAGAAAAAAATATTATTTATGATACAATGTCAAAGATTATTTGTTTAGAAGTAAAGTTCAGAGGCGTTCAGTTCCGCTACTTGTTGAGTATACCGCAATACGTAATACCTTATTTTGTAGTGGAAAGTGTAGAACTCGCCTTTACAGTAAGTTCTCACCGCCTACTCTTCTATATGGGGAACAAAAAAGAAAGATCCCGCCAGTGGGAACTAGACAAAGCACGGCATTGAGTTCACAATTTTTGGTAATTTAGTCCGAAACAGTGTCAAAACACTAGGTTCCACCTGTCTACCCATCATATATGCGAGATACGGCTTAAAATATATATTCAGTAATTTTTTTTATAATACAAGAACATAAGAAAATACAAAAAATACATAATTCATATAAAAGAACAACCAGACTCAATAGAAATAAAAAGCATATCTAATTGGCGTTACAAATCACGGAATGCGCAACGCTCTAGACCACGCGGCCGTCTTGTTTACAAATATACGCTTTAGTAAAAATATGATGACTTCCACTTTGTGGACCTAATTTGCTCTTTTTTAAGTGCAGGTTTGATTCTCCCTCACTATATTAGGTACTGAATGTAAAATAAAGTTCAGTCAAAAAAAAGGCACAAAGTATGACTATAAACGCGACAGGTTCTAAAGTGCGCTGATAAATTCCGCCACTCAACACGCACTGTCTCCAAAATTCAGAGGGAAATAGAACAGAACAGAGTGCCTTAAGAGTGTAATATACGTTATAAAATTTAAGATTTCTTTTAATTTTCCTAAGATACCATCATGAGATCCTGATTTGTTGGCAATGTGATGACAGGAAAGTATGTTTTTAAAAAAAAAGGAATATTTTTTAGAATCGATTGACTAGTAACGGAGAAATCGAAGGAAACAATAAAAAAAACAATAAAGTTGTCGAATATAAAACTTCCTCCTTTTTGAAATCGGTTAAAGGACTTGAATTATAGACAATGATTACTAATAAGTAGCCGCCCGCAACACTGTCGACGTCAACTCTTACTAATGTTTTACATCTACCTGCATTATTATTTCGTAAATGTATTTATTGTATAGACACATTTTGTTACTGCTTCATGAGAAGAAGTTACTTACTACATTCCATGCAACATCGTGCGTGTGCCCTTCGCGTTGAGAGTAAGCAGTACGAAACAGGATCCATCTATAAAGTAAGCCTTTGATGTTATCATCGCCATTGTCCCAGTCCTCTTTTTACCAAATTTAAAATTTGATTAAGTTGCACAATTTTTGTTCCTTTTAACAACACACTATATCTCGCCCATATCATAGTAAGCTGAGGGAACTTGAGAACTCAGTGTTAAGGCACTCCGTTCTCGGTAACACAACTCCGTTCTCCGCCCTCCGCCAAATTCTGGAGGCATTGCGAATTAAGTGGCAGAACTTAACGCCACTAAACATACACTCTGGAGTTTAATATCGAGTATATTAACATAAAACTTGTTTACGAACCGATGCAACTAGAACATTGCGAAATTTTAAAATGCGCATTAAAGATGAGTTATTTGTTTATCTCTAGCTGTCCTTGATAGCGTTACCTATATATACTATCCTGTACATGTAGGTATATTATGCAAAGAAGGTACAGTCCAAGTAAAAAGCACCTTCACAGTTGTAATTGAATAGTTATTACTTATAACTAATCTTATATAATTATATTAAAAGGGGCCCAACTGTAAAATTTGGGACTGTAAACGCGACGGTTGTAAGTGATAAAGTGAGTAACGGAAGTGTCTTAATGAGAACGGAGAGTCTCTTAACGCATGGTTCCCAGGATCTCTCTGCTTGCCTACTATTTGTGGGATACAGCGTGAAACTTAAAAAAATATGTATATTCAAAATAAAATTCCCTTATTTATTAATTTAAAGATTATTTTTCGTGGCGTTGCTTAAAGAAAAAGTGAGGCCCTAAATATAAAAGTTATAAGTAGTAGGTAATTTAATTTTTTTTGTTTGACATTTTTGCTAATTGAGTTCAGTCATAACCCATGAACAAAAGATTGGTATTTGCTATTGTAAACGCTACAAGTTGTAGGTTTGATTCCCACTCGAGGAAATAAAATGTTTAATATTTTCATTTATTTTTTCTGGACGCAACACGCAACACCTCTAGAATTGCGGAAAGAGGGGAATGGGAATAGAGTGCATTAACATTAGGTTCCCAGGTTCCCTTTGTCTACTATGCTATGTGCTAAAAAATCATATTATGAGCCTTATAATACTTTGTAGAGTGCCAACAGTCTTCCTCATAGAACTAGTTTAAGGAATCTTGTCAGTAACGTGTTTCTTAACCGCGATTTGTCTATTTATAGCCATTCTATATTACCAATATCGATAGGTAGTTCGGTTTGCAGCTATTTATGAAATGTCATAGTCTCTACTAGATATAATATCCATATTATGTTCAGGGACGCGACTTACTGTAAACATGATCGTTGTGGACTCGAGACACGATTTACGTTGAGTTTCTCCACCCCCAACACTCCGCAATTTGTAGGAAATTTAGCTCAATCAAATCCAAGTAGAATTTATTTTAAGTTATAAAAAATTCAGCTTCACGTTGTATCCTGCACACAGCAGGGTAGGCAGAGAGAAGCTATGGTTAAGACACTCCGTTTTCTACTTTTCGCCGAATTCTGGAGACATTGCGTGCTGAGTGGCAGAAAGCAACTCCGCGCTTTGCCTCAGCACCAGAGCAAAAAAATGGAAATATAAATTTAAATATATATTTCATCTCCTCGAGTGGGGATCAAACCAACAACTTCATCTTAATATTACTTTAGTAAAATCAGCTTCACGCTGTAACCCGCACGCAGCAGGGTAGGCAGAGGGAACTTAATGTTAAGACAGTCGGTTCCCCTTTACGGCTACGTTTTTTGTTCTACTTTAGTAATTATAATAAAATAATGTTTAAATCTTTGAATTTATTAAGTACTAATAAACCGCTCACGGTTTCGTCCGCTTGAACTACATAATTATTAATTGACTAATTTGCAGATTAGTTACTTTCGTTTTATATTATGAAATCATTCTAGAAACAATACTTATAACTATATTTAAAAGCAAATTTTCAGACAATTCAATAAAATTGTTATTTTTAGCAATGTCGACATTCTTTGAAATTGTATAACTTGTTTATTTATTAACCGATTGAAATAAAACAAACACAAATGTTAAGAGAAGTAAGCAAAAATACAATAGTGAAAACTGCGATTAAATTACTAAGCCCGTTCTGAAATTAGAGTGAAGATGCGCACAGACAAACACACGAAATCATTGATTTTGGTTGTATTATAATAAGGAACTATCAATATTTTTTTTTCTTGTATATCTTTCATATATAAACCTTGATCCGTTACGAGTATAGATCATATTTACTAAATACCGTAACGCGATTGTTGGTGACATACAAACACATGCTATAATTATTAGTACGACGCAACCTTGATAGCAGAAATAGCTCGTAATCAGCGTAAGAGCCATTGTATGCGCGGGCGCACATGTAAATGTGGTTTGTGATTTCTTTGCACATTAAAACGTCGATTTTGTAGATTTTTATTGTCATCGTACAAGACAATCTTGTTGTTGAATTGAGATTGCAAAACTTTGGAAACTTATTCTATGTAGATACCTATTAGAGTAGTTAAGTAATGGTTTTATATTTCACAATAATCTAATATGTTATATCCGCGATCTCTCTTCAAATCTTCAAAGAGCTCCATTTTTAACTCATTGTCTCAAGATGTTGATTTGACTACTTAATTTCAAATAAAATCAGCTTCACGCTGTATCCCGCACACAGCAGGGTAGGCAGAGGGAACCTAGTGTTAAGACACTTCGTTCCCCACTTTCTGCCGAATTCTGGAGGCATTGCGTGTTGAGTGGCAGAACTCAACGCCGCGCTTAGCCTCGACACCAGAGCGAAGAAAAGGAAATATAAAATTTAAGTAAATATTTCATCTCCTCGAGCGGGGATCGAACCCACAACCAGTCGTTTTACAGTCACACCTCGTGCCGCTGCGCAACGACTGGCCTCACTTAATTTCATTTTGGCGAATTTAAATGTGTTTACATTTGTTTTACATTACTATTACTATTACGTTTTACTTACATTTATTTTCTTCTTTGGTTCTCTAATGTCGAGCTATTAGTAACCATACCACGCGCATATATTTTGAAATCCACAACTTTTTAAAAATGAAGCATTCAGATATTTTTAACATTTTTTTAAGTATTATTTCACACTTAGGAAACGTAAAAATACAAACTATGAACAAAACGTTTATAAATCAACTTCACACTGTATGTGAGGGACACAGCAGGGTAGCAGAACTAACCTAGTCTAAAGACACTCCGTTCCCCACTTTCCGTCGTGTTCTGGAGGTATTGTGTGTTGAGTGGCGGAACTCAACGCCACGCTTTGCCTCGACGCCAGAGCGTAGAAAATGAAAATATAAATGTAAATATATATTTCATTTCCTCGAGTGGGGATCGAACCCACAACCAGTCGATTTTACAGTCACACTTTGTCTCCCTGCGCCATGACTGGCCTCTAAACAAAATGTTTATAAATAGTGTATTTTGTTTCAGTGACACAAAAAACTACGAATTTACACGTTCTGAATGCGACACTAGATGAGCTTGACGTGTCCCAGTCAGTGTACAGGCGACTGACTTCAATGGCCCTTACCGATGGGAATATAGGCAAAATTATAGGTAAGATTTAAAACTAAAAGATTTCTTTATATGTTTAAACAACTTGGGTCTAGAATTATCATTTAGTAGCCGCGTATGTAGGTAGCTAGGTAGGTATATCATTAGACAATTACAATTAAGACTGTAAACACGATGACTGTGGGTTCGATTCCAACTCAGGGAAATGATTGTTTTAATTTTTTTCATTTCCCCTCTTTTGTTGATAAAGCGAGGCGTAGTGTTCAGCCACTCAACATGTAATGCGAGTAAAAATTTGAAGCTGCTTTTTATATACTACTGAAGTAAGTACGACATGTGCTAGAATTGAATTCGACACCTTATAGTGAAATTTGTGGTCATCCACTGAGTCGTTATAGCTTTTAATATTATCAGAGAAATGTATCTTAGATTATATTTTACATTATTATTTTAATTTGAGGCCTATTATGAAGCCGTCGTGGCGCCGCCGCACTTAACCCAGGATTGTGAGTTCGATTCACACTCAGGGGCACGAATTATTTTCCTTATTCTTGTAACAAAATAAAGGCGCAAAAATTGGGCAGAGCGTGAGGAACAGTGTCTCAACACTAAGTTCCCTCTGCAGGGTTGCTATGCGGAAAAAAGGGTGACCCTGAGCTGAACTGTTAATTTTATTAGAGTAGATATGTGATAATCGTCATTATCTTACAAACACTACCACATTAAGTCCCTCATTCTATTATTTCACGCTAGTCGAGGATTATCAATTGGAGCTTAAAAGAAATAATGGCAGTAAGTACGAGTATAATTTACTATTGAAAAGCTGAACAAAGCAGCGTGGAGCAGTTGACACGTGTTTATGAGTGATTATGAGTTCGAATCCCATTTGAGGAAATCTCCTCAGCTTCCTTTCCTGAGGAGAACATACAAAAGAAATTCGCCAAATTAAAAATATTAAAATCTGATTGATCAATGAAAGTGTAGCTACATAGCACAGTGTCACGTCCTGTCAAAGTATTTTCGACTGAAATTGGGTTATCTCTTACAACATTACTTCATAAGTTCAACTTTTAAGAGGCCAGTCGTGGCGCAGTGGCACGAGGTGTGACTGCAAAACCGACTGGTTGTGGGTTCGATCTCCACTCGAGGAGATGAAATATTTACTTAAATTTATATTTCCATTTCTTCGCTTTGGTGTCGAGGTTAAGCGCGGCGTTGAGTTCTGCCACTCAACACGCAATGCCTCCAGAATTCGGCAGAAAGTGGGGAACGGAGTGTCTTAACACTAGGTTC
This sequence comes from Heliconius himera, assembly GCA_021202915.1. Classification (NCBI taxonomy): domain Eukaryota; kingdom Metazoa; phylum Arthropoda; class Insecta; order Lepidoptera; family Nymphalidae; genus Heliconius; species Heliconius himera. The sequence continues at coordinate 302,992 of JAJHJA010000057.1, forward strand.
CCTCTGCCTACCCTGCTGTGTGCGGGATACAGCGTGAAGCTGATTTATTTTATTTTTATTTCAACTTTTAACATGTCGGATGTAGAAAACGGTGAGATTAAATTTTTAGACTTAACATTTGGCACATTTAGTTCGCGTAAAAGTTTTTTATTTGTTATTTTTTAGTTACACAAGTATTTATGGAGTGGGTCCAGCCTCCAATATCACTACTACTACGCCTATACTCAGAATATGTCATATGCCATACACAATCTTTAATAATTTACATTTGACTGTGGGGGCGAAGTCGCAACGAAAACCTGCTTAATATTAATTTTACTATTAAATTTCACAGGCCAGTTCCCAAAACACTCTTCCATAGCGTGTCTCAACATATCAAACAACAACCTGAGCAGTGCGACCCTCCAGCCCTCCATACAAAGGCCTTTTGCGTACCTCTTCACGTTGACCGTCTTGGACGCTTCCGCCAATAACTTAACGGAGTTTCCGTTGAGTTTGGTACAGAGCAATAGAAAAATATCTGTGGATTTATCTGGTGAGGAGTTTATTATATTGTGTGTATTTTTTAGCTTTACGGTGTATCCCGCACATAGCACGATACGCAGACGGAACCTGGGAACTTAACCTGGGTGTCTTTTTGTTCATTCCATTATATATTTTTATTATTATGTTCTTTTCGGATTTCTGACAAAAAAATATTTAAATATTAAATGGATGGAAAGGAATGTGAAGAATTTATTTATTTTTACGTTATTTATTGTTTACTTCGCCGATCTCGCAACATGTTAAAGGTACACTATAATAATCCTCTATAGCCATACATTAGTTTGGATACATAGGTGTTGTATGTCACATATTTTTTTATATATTTAGCCTATTGTTTATAAAACTGTACCTAAAAGCTACTGTGAAATTTATTAAAGTTTTATAATATTAATACTATTTTAACATTACATACCGTTCTCTCTCTCACTTGTTTCAGCGCAAATGAGATACATTTTCTTTTATGTCCAATAAGACTCCAAAATCTGTTAATATCCACTATCTAATATCCACTATCTAATCAAAGAATAACTCACTGTTTCAGGTAACAACTACCTCCCGTGCAAGCATTTTCAAAAAGCAATGGAAACCAACAACAGTTCGCTTATAACATTTCTCAATTACAATAAGACGTGCTGCGCGTTGGACCTCAGCTTCAACTGGTTCAAAGACGTCAAAATTGTACAGATCGACTATTTACGTGTTCAGAAAGAGGTGAGAAATTTCTATAATAATTAATTACTTTATTATTTTCCTAAGGAGCTATTCGCATTGTGGGTTTGGTCGAGGGTTACAACCATGTGAGATAGCGTGCTTTTTTTGTTCTAACAAGATGACATAAGAAAGTACATTTATTATCATTATAACGTGCTACTAAACAGTAGTAGTTGTCTGTAGATCTTTTGCATACCTTTTCGTATACAAAGTCACATTTTTTCCATTATTTTTGATCTTTTTACTCTAATTTTGCATATCCTATGTCAAACGTCCCCAGCTAAACATAAGCTGTCGCAACTAGTCGGCAAACGTGGAGAGCAGTTGTCGACTCGGTTTCATCGTCATCATCAGCGCCTGAAACTATACGTCGCGTATCGATGACTTGAATCCTTTTTTTTCCATTTATAATTTTTTTACTGTATTTTAGATTTTTCGTGTGCAACGAAATGTATGTTTCGTTTTTTTATTGTATATAAGACTGAAAGAGTCCTAAAATGTCCGCAGCTGAACGCTCGCTGCCGCAACATCCGTCCGGCGGGCGCCAACTGCACGTGCAGCGGCGACCGGCTGGAGGTGGACGGCGACGGCGAGGTCACCAACACGGTGGCCGTGGACTGCTCCTGGAGCCGCCTGCGCGCGCTGCCCGCCAACCTGCCGCCCAACACCGTCAAACTGAATGTTTCGCATAATTATGTGAGTGTACTTTTATTATTTGTAAACGCGATAGGTTGTGGGTTCGATTTCCGCTCTAGAAAATGAACATTTTTAATATTTTCCTTTTCTCGCTCTGGTAGCAAAGGTGGAAAATGGACTTCTGCTGCCATGTGCGGAATACAGCATTATATTGTTATGCAGTCGTAAACTGTGAAAGCACTCCGATCACTCCAATCCTGAATTCTTGATATTGTAAGTTGAGTTACGAAACACGCGCCGCGCTGTATTATCAGAGAGGAGTAATGAAAATAAATAATTCTTTGAGTGTTACTTATAGTTTCACGCTATATCTCACATATAGCTAGGTAGGTAGAGGGAACATAGTGTTAAGACACCCCGTTTCTAACGCTTGAGTTTTCTAATGTTGAGTGGCGAAGCTTAACGCCGCTTTTCTTTTTTTGTTCGATCACAGCAACTTTCCTGAAAATCGAACATACAATCATCGCATTTACATTCAGCTCCTTATTATCTTATTATTTTTATAGTTATGATTTAATATTTATATAATTATTTTCCAGATAACTTCCCTCCAAGCTGTTTCAGACGACCCCACGTACGAGCACATCCGGTACCTCATAGCGGACCACAACGACATAGCCAATATAGTCGAACTGGAAGGCACCAAGTTCATAGATAACTTCATGATATTCTCGATTACCAATAATAAATTGAAAACTGTAAGTATTTTTATTACTGTTTTAACGTATAATAGTTTTTTTACGCAGCGGGATTTGAACCCGCGCCTCTTCTAAACAAAGCGCTCTGATCACTAAGCCGTACGTTCTCTAACTTAAATAATAAGTTGTACGAATATTCGAACGAATATACGAATACGAATTTCGACGTAGCTTGATGAGAACGTATGGTTTATTGAAAAGAAAACTTAGGTGGTGTCAAGAAGAGACGCGTGTTACAATTCTACTACATTTAAATTTTTGTGTTTCCTAAAATTTTTCTTTTTTAAGTTTAGTAAGAAATTAAAATACGAAATTACGAAATACGTAAAATTATTTACAATGTTTATCGACATGGATCGTTGAAAATAGGCGCCAAGTCTCGTCAGTGGTTTCATGAAATAGTTAATTCAACAACGACCACAACCAGGACATACATAACATATATTGTCTCTTTGTTACTAGTGTTTTATGTTTATACTAAGTTTTTGCTGATCACAATAAACACAACGGTTGTGGGTTCGATTTCAATTAGTAGGAAGGAATTACTTTCATTTTCCCGCTTTTGTAACAAGACAAGGCGCGGCGCGGAGTTCCGCCTCTCAACATGCTATGTTACCAAAACTTCTACGGTCTTGTGTAACGGAGTGTTGCTAGTTATACACGGGATGCAGCGTGAACCTAAAAAAATGTATATTTAATATCCTATATTATATAGGCGACACATATTTAATATAATTATAATTCTCTTACAGATCCACACATACGTAATGTCAAACAGATTTGTGACTAAAGGTCCGTCGTTTTCAATCGCCGGGAACTACATACACTGTGATTGTAACACGGAGAAAGTTTTGAAGGTATGTACAAATACGGAATATATGATAATTTTATTATTATTTCTTAATTTAGTATGTTAAGACATTCATGTTTAAGTGGGACAGTATCTTATTACGAACGCAACGGTTATGGATTCGAACCCAACTCGGTAATTGTTTAATTTCATTTTTCCGTTCTGGCAATATAAACAGGCGATGTCTTAGATTCGGGTAATAAGTTATGAACGAAGTGTATTGACACTAAATAAAATTATGTAATTTACATAATAATATAATTTTTTATACTTTTTTAGCCATGGCTTCTGGAAAATTCTAAAAACATCCCGGATTACAAAAGCTTGGCGTGCGAAGACAAAATGGGATATGTTGTGGATCTTAAAGAAGTTGAGGTAATTATAACATTTAATCTATATTCTGAGGCCAACAGCCACAGCCACGCTACGACGGTTGAATCAACAAATGAAAATAAGATGGTTAAAAAGGGAATGTTCCTGAGTATATGTACATATATATATATATATATATATATATATATATATATATATATATATATATATATATATATATATATATATATATATATATATATATATATATATATAATATAAACACACATATACATATAAATAATCTACATATTATATACATTGTAAAGAATAACAAAAAATATTGAGATGGTGTGGGTTCAAATTTCAGGAATATAATAAATGCATTATCATAAAATACTGGTCCACTGTTGACTTCTTTACCAGTGGTAGAACTGACAATATTAATATTTCCATTCTATATTAATTCCTCGAAATAGTATATTTACATTATTTTAATAATGAATTTTAATTATTTTTGCATATTATTTTCCAGGTATGCCACACACCAAGAGACTGGACGGACTATATCTACTATATAATTGGACTGGAGGTTCTAGTCCTAGTTCTTTTAATAAGCAAAGTGTCATACGACTACTGGGTGTTTAAGACCGCGGGCTACTTACCTTGGCCGGCGAATAAAATGCCAAGATTGCCTTGTGATTGGTTATGTGAGTGATTTTAAATACAGTCCAGTACATACAGACTGTATCTGGGACTATGTTGTACTATATTCGAGGTCTGATTTGATTATTAAATAATTCAAATTTGTGCGACGAAAAGATTGTAATATGATGAGATGTATCGGATTTTGAAATTTATTGGACAAATAGTCTTTAATTTACATTGACAAATAGTGTTGAAAAAGAAAACTCAAATGTTACATACACTATATTCAGATAATTGGACTGCACTCAAAATTGAGTTAGCATGTTTGCCATATAAAAGAAGAATTGACAGGTTACAGTTTATTATATGATTAGTGGATTTTTTCTTTTACCTGAACAATGCTTATAGATGTATAATTTGTGGGTTAATTTTATGAACGAAAAATACTTGTTTAGGAAACGTACAAAAATTTGGACGTACAGGATTTGAACCCGCGCCTCTTGGACGATTTACAAGAGACGCGGGTTCGAATCACGGATTACGTTTGCTAAATAAGTAACTTGAAAAAAGCCTAAAAGTGCTATAAATTTTATATAATTTTTAGTTTACATATCTAATAGAAGGAAAAATGTGAAATAACTATATGGAAAATATAGCTGATATACAAAATATTATTTTTTGATTATTATAAAACAGCATTATGATATGTATATAATGTTATAAAAAAACAAAGTTCTTAAATGGTTAAAATTTAAAAAGACAGGATAGAAAGAAATTAAGACTATAAATAGTGCCTTATGTGCTTAGAAAGATGTAATCAATTTTTGAGTCCAATTATTTTATTAATTAATTTTACTTATAAGTAAATAATAATTATTAACATAAATCATATTGTATTGTCAAAATAAAAGTATCGCATCTTACAATCTTTGGCAAATTTAATTTTTCTAAAAACTTATAAACCTTACTCTAAGATTGATTATTTTCCACAAAATGGATGCCATCGCGACTGTGAACGCGACGGTTATAGGTTCAATTCATACTTGAGGAAATTAAATGTTTAATATTTTCATTTCCTTGTCCGGGTAAAAAACACAACACGCAATGCCTCGCCAAAAAATTCCGCAGAAAGTGGGAAGTGGAAGAGTGTCTTAGCAATTAAATACTAATAGTTCCCAGGTTCCCTCTATGTACTTTGCTACGTACGCGGTACAGTGTAAAGCTAAGAATGCCAACTTTTTGAGATAAGTATTTTTATTTTGATGGTGCTATACGATTTTTTCTTATTTGTTACTATTATTTTACTTAGGTTTACGATAAATATGAATTAAAATCAAAGATTTTCGTACCTATTTTTTATATTAAGTTTTAATTTTATTTTTCTATGTTGAAATGTGAATGAATAATAAAACACAGCAAGTGTATATGTGTATATTATTTTTTTTATTACTTAATATTTATACAAAGTTGTACATCATTCATAATAAATGTTTTTTACACTTTAGGCAGAATAAATTAAAACTTTTGCCATTGTTCGTTTTTAATTATTAATATTTTAGCTATGTACAATAATGAAATAAAATAAATAATATATAATTTAGAATTCAACATGTTCAAATATTGATATATATAATTGTATATGAATGTATAGTATAAAAATTTGTTTAAGTTAAAATTATAAGTAAAGGACCGTGGCCGTCTGATTGTAAACGTAATGGTCGTGGGTTTGATCGCCATTCGGGGAATGTTTGTTTGTTTTTAAGCTCCGTTACTTTATTCGCAATATCTTTAAAACTGAGTTGAAAGTGGAGAACTAAGGGTTTTAAGACTAGGTTCTCTCTGCCAACTCTGCTGTATGCGGGATACAGCGTGAAGGTAAAAAATGTGACATATTTTGGAATCTCTGGTATTCATCTATAGAGGCTTATTATTTAGTAACGTATAAGCACATTAGTTTGGTTGAGTTCTTACTATTGTTGTCATATGTATTAAATGATGTGAAGAAAGCTGCAGTTTGTATAACGTGTTTTATTGAAATAATATAAAAATAATTTATAAAATTATGAAATGTACTGATACGGTTGAAGATGGAGCAGTACCTGGGACTTGCGACCACAGGAGTGGACTTCAGGGGCCCCTTTACTGATTCAATCACTCGCCTTCACTCATCGCGTCGAGAATTCTGCGGAAAGTCGGGAACCGAAGTATAGGTAATATTATATATAAGTAAGTTCCCAAGTCCCCGCTGTCTACTGTACTATGTATAGCGTGAAGCAAAAAAAATAATTGTAAGAACACAATCAAAATAGGTAAACCTTAAGATTATGCTCGAGGCTTTTCACAAAGTGCCATAGATTGGCATAAAATTTATTAATTAATTATATAATATATTTGTATATAAATGCAATGAAGACTGTATATTTTGTAGATGTTTTATGTTTAATTTAAAATATATTGTAAATAAATGGGTTTCAATAGTTTTATTGTTGTTTTCTTCTAATAGGCCACTTCTAATACACACACCCGCAAGGACACAAGTGTGTGACTGTGAGCAATATTAAGAACACAATTTTTTAGCTCCCGACTGAAACTATTCCGTATATGGAAAGAATGCTATACAGAGATAACCTAGTGTTAACACACTTCATTTTCTATGAACCGCCCAATTTTCGGGACATGAAATGTGAAGTATTGCAGAGCGAGCTGATGAAATTGATACATACCCCCGAGTGGGAATCAAACTTATAACAGTCGAGTTTACAGATAGATGATGTGCTACTGCACCAAAACGGCTTTGTCTCACTTTGTATCTATCATCTTTTTAGTATGTTCGAGACACAATGCTAATAACTTAGGGAGCTTATATAATAATAAGAAAGGAAGAAAAAAATACTAAAATGTTAATTCATAATAAAACATTTATTTCTATCTAAACCCTAGGTTTAGCAAATTTCTTTTTTCTTTTCACTTTTCCTAATTTCTGAGATTTATTCTTATCTTTTGCCTTTATTTTCTGTTTTTTTTCTTTTACTGGACTTTTGAGGTTGTCATTTTGAATTTTCCTTTGTTTTTTCGGTTTACCATTCTTTACTCTGTCTGTATCTTTAGCTTTATTTGTTTTAGCTTCGTCGTCACCCTCGAATTTTCGTCTGAAAAAAAAAATATTATTAAGATTTCTAGAGAACAAAAATCAAGAACATAAAAAATTTGATTGTAAATATAACGCCTGTAGAATGTGTGGAACTGAAACCACATGCACTTTCCTCGTTCTGGTAACAGGAAAAAGTATATTTTTGTAAAATTAGACGGAGAAACGGGAACGAACGTCTGTCAGAATCATGGTACCCTCTGCCTATGTTGCTATAATGCTAACAGCGTCAAGTTATAAAAAAAAATTAAAAACATACTTCTCAGGTTTCTCCAAAATGGTAGATATTTTATCTCTTCTCGGAGCTTTCTTCAACAATTTCTTCCTCTTGTTTGGATCCTGTTTTAATTTCAACATGTATTCAGGAACTTCACAGCCTGATTGTTTCATTACCGATGCTATACTGAAATTTAAAATATAAAAAATTAATATGAAATGAAAACGTTTTACAACGAATAATTTTAAATGAAAAACACATGTAATCTCACGTCCACAATTGTGATCTCATGTAATGTCGGTGTAAGGAGATGGAGTTTCTTAACAAAAAAAATATACAGCATGTTATAAATCAATCTATATAAAGTATAATTTTGTTACAATCAACTAACCTTCTAAGATTAACAACGTCGTCCTGAGTAAAGAATGTGATAGCTCTGCCTTTCTGTCCGGCTCTACCTGCTCTACCCACCCTATAAATATAAGAAAATACTGTATCATTCACATATTTCAATAATTATATTTCTTTAATTTATATATAAACAGACTATAATTTAAACTTTAAGTAATCCTTATAAATTTTATTATTTAGGAATTTTCTGTAACTTATATAATAAGGATCCATATGTAATATTAGTTTTGCAATCGATTGCAGTACTAAAACAGAAAAAAAGACGAAGAAATTTATATTTAAATTAGTTTTTTTTTCTAAGGAAGGTGTACTTATATTTTAACAACTACAAATATGTTGCTTATAAAATACTTTACAATAAACCACAATTCAAAGGCACACTTCAAATACATATTACTTTGATCACAAAAAAAGACAATTGTAGATCATAGACAAGATAAACTTTTGTACCTTTAGGGTTTAAAGTAAATTTAAAGAGAGATTCTCATTACTATTTATATAATTTATATTTCATACCTGTGTATGTAAGCAATGGCGGACGGTGGAAAATCATAATTAATGACCAAATTGACCCCGCGGAAATCAATACCGCGACCCATCAGTTCAGTACATATGAGCACCCATATACGACCCGTACGGAAACTACGTACTACATTATCCCTCTGGAAAAAAAATACAAATGTATAAAAACACAAAAAACATTAGTAGGAAAAAAATATTTTTGTATTGAATTTTTTCCTTCATATGTTTCAAAAACATACATTGTAATTAATGGCATATATAAAATTAAGTTTCAAATGATATGTTATAATTTTGTATAGTATAGTATAATTTAAAAACGATTTTCATATATTTTAATAAATGAATTATAATTTGAACAAAAAAAAAATAAGGAAAAATATCCTACTTGTGTCTGCGTCCTGTCCGCATGTATGACGTCCACATTAATTCCATCATATATAAGCTCTTTGAATAATTGCTTCGCCCTATCCTTACTTTGGACAAACACTGAAACAAAATACATTATATTATATATATTTTAGTGACGCACTTTATTTAAATATAAATATGTTTTTTCTTGCAACAACTCACCTAAGACTGGTGGTTTCAATCCTTTCTGCACTAATTGTCTGAATGCAACAAGTTTCCCGTTCTCATTGCCACAGAACTTTAGCTCTTGTTCCACTGTACTCGCTGCTGCATTTCTATATAAATAAAGTAAAATAATTATCTTGTCTTCAAACATTCTACTAATATTGTAAATAAGAATGT